>VZQC01008136.1:25557-45074 GCA_009823505.1 Rhizomys pruinosus
TATATTACACAAAGAGGCCCTAATAACCACACATTTACTGCTCCTTGCTACTAACTCTGAAATAGAGACCTAATACCCATCTGGTTTGAATGAGATATCTCCCATAGGTTCAAATATTTGAACACTTGGTCCTCATTTGCGGCATTGTTGGGGAAGGTCAGGGAACCGTAATGAGGTACAGCCTTGTTGGAGGAGGCATGCAGTGCCGCGGAGGTCAGAAGAGGGTCTCAGATTCCCCTGGAACTGGAGTTCTCCTGGAATTGGAGTTACAGATGGTTCTCAGCCGCCATGTGGGTGCTGGGGATTGAACCCGGGTCCTCTGCAAGAGCAGTCAGAGCTCTTAACCGCTAGGCCATCTCTCCAGCCCCCAAAAGTTTTCTTTCTTTCTTTCTTTCTTTCTTTCTTTCTTTCTTTCTTTCTTTCTTTCTTTTTTTTTTTTTTACAGATCTGGTTTAACCAAAAGTTTTCTTAATCTAGCAAATGACTTTCATGTCATGACTTTGAGTCAGGTTAGTGTCTAAAGGCAGTATTTATTTATTTATTTATTTATTTATTTATTTATTTATTTTGTCTTTCTGAGACAGGGTCTCCCTTTAGTCCCAGCTGGCCTGGAACTCACTATGTAGACCAGGCTGGCTTTGAACTCACAGAGATCTGACTGCCTCTGCCTCCTGAGTGCTGGGATTAAAGGTGTGTGCCACCATGCCCAACTAAGGCAGTAGTTACTGAACACTGTGGCTAGCAAAAGAGAATTGGCAACTGAGGGAAAGTTTATCAGCAGATTGAGAATATAGGAAGAACATTAACTTACACAGGGAGGAATTTGGAACAAAAGTTCAGTAGTGTACTGAAGAAACTTTCTCATTGCTTCAACAAAATATGTAACAAGAAACAATTTAAGGAAGAGGCTTTATTCTGGGTTACAGTTCTAGGGAACACTTCCCATCACTGTAGGTAGGGAAGGCAGGTCTGCTGGAGCTGATCATGTCCAATTTACAGCAAGAATCAGAGAGCAGACAGGAAGTGGGGCTGGACTATAAATCCTGAAGTCCTTCCCCTAGTCACCCCCTTCCTTCCTCAAGCAAGGCTTGGCCTCCTAAAGGTTCCACAAACAGTGCCACCAACTGGGGACTAAGTGTTCAAATGCATGCCGCCATGAAAGAAATTTCTCTTTCAAATCCCAACAAGTAATTTCCCTATTTCTTCTTTAAAACTTATGCTGGCATGTGGACAAAATTCACACACCCGCATTTGAAAAATGTGTAATTCTTTTATTTAAAAATCTATAAATATGCAAATAAATTGAGAAGACAGTTTTCAGTTACTTGTTGCACTAAGTTCATTGCCCTCACCCAACCTTAATGCCTTTCCAATGTGATCCAGAATGTGTCCTTCCCAGGTGACTTGGGAAAAGAATCTTCATGTTTTTATTTCACTGGGCTGGCCTGAGCCTCGCCACTCCATGCCGCCCCTCTCCGGGCTCCCCATTACCTCCCATGGTCTAGATTTAACCTGCTAGTATGGAAGGCACAAGTGGGGACACTGTTTTTATCTTCTGTCCCTTACTGTGTAAACTGAATTTGGGGGTGGGGAAACCATACCTGTGTTAAAAGATCCTGCGAATCCGATGGACTGATTGGCATCTCTTGATTGTCAAGTTAGTGTGTTGTAGGCCTATAGGCAAGTTATCTTGGGTTATTTTTACTTTCCTTCATCATCATTCATTGCCTGCCTCTGTGTCTGAGGTAACAGGCTAACAGGTAACACCTTTAACATGCATTCTTAGCAGACCACTGTCTTTCACCAATTCCAATGCTTAGAGAACACTGAGAACTTATGGCAGAATTCTCCCTGATTTTCTGTAGTCTACCTGCCAGCAGTTCCCACCAATGAATTTGGTAAATGCCCTGATTTATGACTGTCTTTGTTCTGTAACTAATAAGATCTCATGTAACTGCTTTGCAGTGGAACATGCTTTTTGGGGGGTAACCAGAATCTTTGTTCCCAGGACAGGACAACTCATCTCTGGCTTAGAGTAAACAGTTTCTTGTTACTTTGTGGTGAGACTTGTTATTTATTTTAGTGTGCATAGGTATGGTGGAATGTGTGTACATGTGACGTGCGAGTATGCACATATGTTTGTGTGGAGGTCAGAGGTCAATGTCTAGTGTCTTCTTTAATTGTATTATTATTGTTATTATTTTATGTTTTTGGAGACAGAGTCTCCTTGTAGCCCCAGCTAGCCTTAATCTCATTATGCGGACCAGGCTAGCCTGGATCTCAGAACCAACTGCCTCTGCCTCTCAAGTAGTGCCACCACATCCAGTGAGTGCTTTGTTTCTTTGTTTTGCTTTTTTTTTTTTGGTCTTTTCAAGACAGGGTCTCTCTATAGCCCCAGCTGGCCTGGAACTTGCTCCATAGACCAGGCTGCCCTTGAATGCACAAAGATCTGCCTGCCTCTGCCTCCCAAGTGCTGGGATTAAAAGCATGTGCCACCAAGCCCAGCCTTTTTTTTTTTTTTTTTTTTGGCTTTGTTTTGTTTTTAACAACCTCTTAGAATTCTTCAGCATAAAGACCTCTCTCTCTGTTCCTATCTCTCCTTCCCTCTCCCTCTCTTTTCTGCATTGCAGGAACTTCTCTTGCATCAAATTTGTCCTACTTACTCCTCATTCATCACAACTCATTAGTTTGCTGAGCTTGACCTTACTTTTGCATGCCTCTTTTCTCAATAGAGTCCTCCAAGAATCACAAATATACATGCAGCATGGACTTCAAAAAATCTGCTTTGAGGATTTGGAGAGATAACTTAGTGGTTAAGAGCATTGGCTGCTCTTGCAGAGGACCAAGGTTCAGTTTCCAGCACCCACGATGTAGCTCACAACTGTCCATACCTCCAGTTCCAGGAAATTTGATGCCCTCTTCTGACCTCTGCAGGCATTGCACAACAAGGGTGCACTTACATACATGAAAGCAATACACTCATACACTAAAATAATGAATAAAATATAAAAAAATCCGTGTTGAAACAATTTTTAACAAGGTTTTGTCTTTCCCCAAGGGGTAATATTTCCACTGGTTCAGTCAGTGGGGATAGGGGTGGGCTTGTGGCTCGGTGTTAGAGTGCTTGCCTACCATGTGCAAGGTGCTGACTTCTCACATTTCTCTAGCTAGAACTTCTCACATGGTTTCACCAAGCTACAGTGGGCTACAAAGGAAACTTGTCACTCCCAGGAAGGAGGGGAGAACCAGCTGTGAGTGTGAGATGCTGATGCTCAGCAGCTGTGAGATGCTGATGCTCAGCAGGGCCTCCCAGGGTGGAGCTTCACTGCTTCCCAACTGGCTTGTGATGACACTGTTTGCCATCTGTGAACTCAGACTCCAAAACGGAGTCTCAATGTGTATTCTCAGTCCCCAGCACCACACGTACAAAAATAAACCATAGGTTGATGGGGTCCATCAGAACTAGACATGATCAGATCTGGTGTGGTGATGCATGTCTATAACCTCAGCAGTCAGGAGTTAGAGGCAAGAGGATTGGGAGTTCATGACCAGCCTTGGCTACAAAGCAAGTTTAAGCCCAGTGTGCCTGTCTTGAAAACATGTCCCCTCAAAAAAAAAAAACCCCCCCAAAAAAAGAACTATTCCCTGAAATATACTCATTCTGCTAAGAACAGGCATTAAGATGTTTTTGTTAGAAAAACGTTAGTGGAAGTCAGAAGTGCTAAGCAGTGCGAAGGCATAGACTGAGGCCTCCCCCAAAAAGTGGGATCTGGGGCTGTAGAGATGGCTTAGTAGTTACAGCACTTGCTGTTCTTGCAGTGGACTCGAGGATGGTTCTCAACACCCATATCAGGCTGCTCACAGTGGCCTGTAACTCCAGGGAACCTGACACCTTCTTCTGGCTTCCATATGTACCCATACACACATAGTATTTACACACACACACACACACACACACACACACAAAATCTCAGGCTGTGATGGTTGAGTTACCAGGTCAAGGCAGTCTCTACTGCTAAGTTTCTGGCTGGAGATTAGTTTAAGCCTATGCCATGTTAGAGGGTATATTAGTTGTAGAGAATAACCAGCTCCACTGTGATAGTCTTATACATGCATAATATGTATATGGATCATATTCATAATATATAGGGATCATATTCATAATATATATATGGATCATATTCATCTATCACCCTCCTTATCACCCATATTAGACTTTGTGTGAGCAAGGTAAGGTATTCAGTACATAAATAAAATGAAAATTTGAAATTATTGCCAGAGCATGAGCTAGCCTACTCTACATAATAGCCCACTCTTCTTCTGCCACGGATCTATTGCCTAATTTTTAACAGTACTTATTGGAAATATATATTGAGAGTAGGAATGGATATATATATATGTACACACATATGAAAAGCAGTGACACTCATTTATTAAAAAATATTAGCTAGCTGGGCCTAGTGGCCCACACCTGTAATCCTGCACATGGAAGCAGAATGAATTTCAAGGTCAACCTCTCATCAGCCACATAGTGAGTTAAAGGCAAGAATGGGATACATGAGACTCTCTCAATAAAACAAAAAAAACCAAAGAAAATCCTAAACCAAGCAAGCAACTAATTTGTGTGCCTACTACATGGCATACAGATGTCTTGTGGGTCAGAATAGTTTGGTTTACATTTTTTTCTTGGTTTTTTTTTTTTTTGTTTGTTCTTGAGACAGGGTCTTCCTGTAGCCCCAGCTGCCCTGAAACTCACTATGTAGACCAGGTTGGACTTGAACTCACAGAGATCCACCTGCCTCTGCCTCCTGAGTGCTGGGATTAAAGGCGTGCGCCACCATGCCCAGCTAATTTGCATTTTTTGACTTTTATCATGATATGAAAACAATATACATTTAGTAGAAGTCATACTTCCCATTTTGATCTTTTTCCTAGTCTAGTGAAATACTGTGTGATATTCTCTAATGATAACAGGTAGTGCAGTGGTCATTCAGCTACACAATCATGAGGGCAAACAAACCATACTTTTACAGTGTACTGTGCTGTTAAGCTATGATTTTTGTTGCTTTGAGGAATTAAACACAAATTGAATTAAAGCTATTCAATTTGTATATTGTCATAATGTCCCTTTTTAAGTAAGGAGCCTTTATAATATTATACAAAATAACATAGGTGTTTCTCTCATGAGGCTTACATCATAGTGGGGAAGTTAGAAATTTAGTCAGGGCTGGGTAGGAGGGGGTTATGTATGTGCACTATCACACCCAGTTTATGTGGTTCAAGTTTCAAACCAAGTGCTGTGAGCGTGCCACGATAGCACTCTACCAGCTGGTCTACACCTCAGCCTCACTCTACCAACTGGTCTACACCTCAGCCTCACCCCTATTTTAATTTCTTTACCTCTCTTCTGTGTTCGTTTTTCTGATGGCTAATCTCTCCTTCTCATCACTCTCTGCTTGCCCTTTCCTCTGCTCCTTTCTCGTACTTGGTTCCTTTGATTTGCATCTATTCAGAATTTGAAATTTTTCTTTCCCAGAGTTAAAAACTGAACCCAGGGCCTTGTTCTTGCTAGATGAGCACTCTACCACTAAACCCCCAAATTCCTTAAATTTTAATTTATTTTTGGTCTTTTTGAGACAGGGTCTCCCTGTAGCCCCAGCTGGCCTGGAACTCATTATGTGGACCAGGTTGTCCTTGATCTCCCCATATCAGAGACACCACCATTGTTCTTCCCAAACTCATCCTGTTTTGTCATATCCTGCCAATTATGCCAAATGTAGCTAAAATTCCTACTGGGATGTCCAGCCCCCTCCTCCCTTGCTCCCTACAACCAACTGAGGTCTGATTTTACCAAACATCAGCCTGGGGAACAAGTGAGTTTATTGAGCTTACTTCCAGAGCGGTGGGTGAGGGTTCAGTTATGAGTGTGGGTGCTCCCCTCTGAAGGCTGTGCTGGACAGTCTCCATCCAGGCATGGATCATGACTTCCCCATGGCTGCACAAAATGGTGACAGATCCTCCCTACAGCTTCTTCAGCTTCTGTACCCTTAGGCCCCCCCACATGTGCAGGTTGACTCTCCCTACCCCTCCTTTCTTGTGGAGTGTAACAGTCACCAATCTTAGCTGAGATGATTTTAGGCAAGCTGGTGGTACCAAGCTTGGGAAGAAAGCATCTATCTGTCCATGGTCTGCCTGTCATTGAACAGTCCTATATAATACCTTGTCTCAAAAACAAAGTGGAAGAGAGAATCAACAGTTGTCCTCTGACCTCCTCTTTGGCATGTGTGCACCTGCATTCACACACACACACACACACACACACACACACACACACAGAGAAATAATAAATTTAAAAATGTGATACTTTATTTCCTTATAATTTTTGACTGATTTTGTGTTTCTTTATAGTCCCATGGTTTTAAAAATAATTTGTATGCTGACTCCCATACAGAACCAATTTGTAGAACTCAATGTCAGTAAACATACAAACATGTAATGCTGGGAGGTTAGCACAGCCTATCCCCCAACCTTCAACAGCGGCTTATCTACTAGTTTCCCTTCTGTCCATACATGATCCCGCTGAGGACTCACACACCCAGGCACCCAAATCATGTGCTATCTTTGGTCATTTTTCTTTCTTTACTTCCTTTTCTACTACTGGTCAATTCAGTTCTATACTAAAAAAATCACTCTTATGTTAGGTTTGAAGATTTCTTGTCTAAATTTCTGAAATGGTCTCACTTTGTGCTCCATTGCTTTCATTCCTGCTTCCTTCTGGTGGATTCTCTAAACACCAGGCAGGGTGACTATTATATTTTCTTTAACCAAGAATAGTTTAATTAGAATGAAGTTTTTTTAAAAGTATGTTTTTAATTTCTTTGTGAACAACAAACATCAGTATACTCTTCAGGTCATTTCCATCCTCCTGTTCCTTCTCAATTTCCTGTCCTAATCATTGATTATTACTGTTACATATACATGGATACATTCATGGATACATTTGTAGATACATACACGTAATACACTGAGTCCATTCAGTGGTGGTCCTACTTGTGTTTAGGGCTTCCTACTTGGAGTTAGATAAGCTCCTAGGGAGATAGTCCCTGGAGAGATCGGACTCTCCCTCCCTCAGCACCTGCAACTCTTCATCTTGAGGTGGGATCCTTTGATGTTTCCCATTCACCTTCCCATGGTTTTGTCATTCAACTGTATAGATCTTCAAGTATATTGATCTTGTTGGACTACCATACTGTGGAGATTTCATTGGTGCAGCTCTCCCTAACTACATCTATATGCCTTAAGTAGCAGCAAGTGTCTTGTCCCTCTGGCTCCTTACATTTTTTTTTGCCCCTTGTTCCTTAATGTTCCCTAAGTCTTAGGAGTAGAGGTTGCATTGTAGCTGTGTCACTTAGGGATGGGCACCTCAGTCACTTATAAAGTTTTATAGGACCAGTGAGCAAAGGTGTTTGCTACCAGCCCTGATAACCTGAGTTTAATCCCCAGAAACCTACCTGGTAGAAAGCGAGAACTGACTCCTAAAAGTTGTCCTTTGACCTCCATCCACACACCATGGCACACACACACCCTCCAAATAAATAAATGTAAAAAAATCGAAAAAGAAACTTTAAAATTGTCAAAGCAAGCTTTTATTATAATGAAATTATATAATTAAATATAATTATGTTATTATAGACTGTATGATGCAAAACAATTACATGAAGATAATCACAGGAAGACAAAAATGGACATTTCCACTGCCAAAGATTACAACTGTTGTGCTTGGTGGTATACTTTAATCCCAGCACTCAGGAGGCAGAGGCAGGAGGATCTCTTTGAGTTAGAGGCCAACCTGGTTTACACAGTGAGTTCTATGCCAACCAGGGCTACATAGTGAGACCCTGATTTAAAAAAAGATTACAACCATTACCACACCTCAGAGTACAATCTCCCTTCACAGTATATAAATACACTTATATGGTTTTTTAAATTAAAAAAAATTTTTTTTTAAAATTTCTTTTATGTGTATGAATGTATTGTTTGCATGCAGGTCTGTGCACCTGTGTCATATGATGCCGCACAGGTCAGAAGAGGGTGTTGGATTCCCCTGGAACTGGAGTCAAAGATGGTTCTCAGCTGCCATGTGGGTGCTAGGAATCGAACCCAGGTCCTCTGCAAGAGCAGTCGGTGCTCTTAACTGCTAGGCCATCTCTCCAGCCCCATACTTTTTTTTTTTTTTTTTAATCCAAATAAGCTACAGCTGCCATTCTTCGACTTGTTCTTTTCAGGTAATGAGTCCTATCTTTCTATGGCAATACAGTTCCATTTTATCTAATATTCAGTCTGTCTTCATATTTCAATTGTTTTGATTTTTTTCTTTTTTTTTTCTTTTTAGTTTTACCCTTTTTTTGGTATTTTTGAGACAGGGTCTCCCTTTTAGTACCAGGTGTCCTGGAGCTCGCTCTGTAGACCAGGCCGGCCTTGAACCCACAGAGATCCACTTACCTCTGCCTCCCGAGTGCTGGGATTAAAGGCGTGTGCCACCACGCCCAGCATATTTCAATTGTTTTTAAAAGGTATTTTATAGTTCATCTGTTCAGAGTAGTATCTAGTTTAGGCTGTAATATCCTTTACATTTCTTTTTTTTTTTTGTCTCTTTGAGACAGGGTCTCCCTTTAGTCTCATCTGTCCTGGAGCTCGCTCTGTAGACCAGGCTGGCCTTGAACTCACAGGGATCCACCTGCCTCTGCCTCCTGAGTGCTGGGAATAAAGGCGTGCACCACCACGCCAGGCTACATTTCTTTTTATAAAGTAGTTTCTTTTTTTCCAGGATGATAAATTGTTGAAGGTACACAGCAGCCGTCCTCTGAATATTACACTTCAAATGGTTTTGGTTACTTCCTATGGCATCATTTAATTTGTTTACCTATCTGCTGTCTTTCTTATAAATTGTGTGTTTGATCAATGTAAAGGCTTGAGAGAGTCAAGTAAGTTTTGCCTATAATGTACCGTACACAATACTGCATGTCTATATTAGCTCCATTAAGAAAGAAAATACTAGAGCTGGCTGAGATGGTTCACCAGGTTACGGTGACTGCTGCTAAGCCTGAGGACTTGCAAGGTGGAAAGGTGGAGAGGAGAACTCCTGAAAGTTGTCCTCTGACTTTCACAGGCATGCCCTCTCCCTCACCCCCTCACCTGCAAAAAAAAAAAAATCACAAGGCTGGCTGAAGAGATGGCTCAGTGGCGGTTAAGAGCACTGACAGTTCTGGCTTCCATCGCATTGGGTGCAACTGTGCACTTAAATATATGCAAGCAGGCAGAACACTCAAACGGGCAAACAAACAAAACTAAATCTCAGGCTCAGGTTTTTTTTTTTCCTTTTTGATTTTTGAGACCGGTCTCCCTGTAGCCCCAGATGCCATGGAATTATGTAGACCAGGCTGGCCTCAGTCTCACAGAGATCAACCTGCCTCTGAGAGTTCAAGAGCAGCCTGGTCTACATAGCGAGCTTCAGGCCAGCTGTGAGTAAAGGGAAACCCTGTCTCAAAAAGACCAAAAAAAAAGAATAAATTAAAAATGTAAAATTAAAAAAATGTAAAATTAAAGTGCCAGTGATTATATAAAACAAATTCTGTAAGTTGACCTACAAGTTTTTGAATGGTTTACTGTGGTGCACGTTCATTGCACGTAGAGTCGTGCTTTTTTTTTTTTTTTTCTGTTCTTTCAAAGCACAGGTTCTCCCTGTCGCTCTGATGCCTACTAGCTGGACTCGGCTGGCCTTAATCACAAAGATCCGCCTGCTTCTGCCTCCCGAGTGCTAGGATTAATGGCCGGTTGGACTGGCTTTTTGAGTTCTGCTACAGGACTTGGTTCTAATCCTTGGCCACAGGATGTGTTTTTGGTCTGGGAGTCTTGAACTCTAAAGCCCTCTCCACTCTTTCCCTTTTAATGTCAAGCATCTTTGAAAGCCGCGACTGTCACTTGAAGTTCACCTTCTGGTAGAAAGCTTTCTTAAATCATCTTGTTTAAGTCAGGTTCTTCTCAGACATCTGTTTTCACTTACCTTGAGGTCTTTGTCTTTACCTGGCTGCACACTGCACCGAGGACTGGTACACAGCGGACCTTCCTCTCTGGCTGGAGGATCTAGCATGCATCACAATTCCCCTGGGGCTTGACCTCGTAGATGAAGGCGAAAAGACTATTTCATCTGGGGGCGGAACAGTTACTGAAGGTCTATAAAATTATATTTAAACAAATTTATTTAAAAATATAGAATTAAATCCGGGCCGTGAACGTGATGGCGCATGCTTTAATCCTCGCACTTTGGGCAGGCAGATGGCAGTTCGGGCGGATACTCTGTGAGTTCAGAGGCAGGCTGGTGTTACAGGTGAGCTCCAGACCAGCTGGGACTTAAAGGGAGACCCTTGTCTCGAAAAGCTAACAAAAAAAAAAAAAAAAAAAAAAAAAAAAAAAAAGAAAAAAAAATTTTGTTTTGAGACGAGGTCTCACTATGTTAGGCTTGGCTGGTCTGGAACTCCCTATGTAGACCGGGCTGGCCTCGAACTCACAGCCATCAGCCTCCCTCTGCCTCCCGAGTGCGGGGATTAAAGGCGTGCCCCACCACGCCCTGAGTAAATAAAAATATTTTAACAGGCAAGATAAAATTTAGAAAAATTGAAAAATTAAATGTAAAAACATTGTTTTGAAGGTCTACGGTAGCTGCGGGAGAAAGCCTGGATCCCATTGCGCAGCCGCGACGCTGCCTAGACCAGGTGAGCGACACCGTCACGTGACCAAGTGGCGCGCCCCTCCGACTGCGCCTGCGCCAGGGCTCCCGGAAGTGGCCAGCCGAAGCGCTGGCTGCGGTGTCCGTCGGCCCGTCGGTCCGCTGGCCCGCTGCGGGTGCCTGGCGCGCCTAGGCCTACGTTGCTGTCCCTCCGTTTCACGATCCACGCGACGGCTGGGCGCTCACCATGGCGACGTTCATCTCCGTGCAGCTAAAGAAGACCTCGGAGGTGGACCTGGCCAAGCCGCTGGTGAAGTTCATCCAGCAGACCTACCCGAGCGGCGGCGAGGAGCAGGCCCAGTACTGCCGCGCGGCCGAGGAGCTCAGCAAGCTGCGGCGCACCGCGCTCGGCCGGCCGCTGGACAAGCATGAGGGCTCGCTGGAGACGCTGCTGAGGTGGGCGCGGGCGCGGGCGCCGAGGCCCCCTGCAGCCTCCCTCTCCTCCGGCCTCCTTTCCTCCTAGCCTTCCCTCCAGCGTCCCTCCCAGCCTCTCTTTCTCCTGTCCTTCCTTCTCTCCAGTCTCCCTTCCTGCCAGCGTCCTTTTCTCCCTTCTCGCCTCCCTCTTGTCTCGCCTTCCAACCATTTCTTCAGCCTTCCTTCTTTCCTCTCCCTCCTAGTCTTTCTCTGCTTTTCGTCGCTTCCCCCTCTCCTTTCCTGCTTCCCTCCTTCCCTCCCGCCCCTTTCCTCTTTCTGGCCTCCCCACTCTGACTCAGTCTAGTGGCGTAGGTGTGGTCTACATTCTTTCCTGGTGAGCCAGCTGTAAATCGGTCCCTGTTCTTTCCACCCCAGACCTTGGTCTCCAAGCTTCCATACCTGGGAGGAAATCTGCCACGTACTGGTCCCCTCTGGTCTCATCTGTTCAACTGGTTCTCACTTTTTAGGTCTTTTAACTGAAGAGTTTTTCTTCCCCTGTTTTACCGTCCCTGTCTTATGACTTTCTTGGGCCACATCTAGATTTCCTAATAGTAGTTGGTTGAGGGAAGTGAGAGAATTGGGACACTGGACCAGATGCCTGTTATCCATTGCATTGTTCACTTTGTAATATATGTTCATTTCAGAATAATCAAAAGACAGAAGGATAGTTGTGAAAGTTAGGGGCACGCCTTTAATCCTAGCACTCAGGAGGCAGAGGCAGGCGGATCCCTGTGAGTTCAAGGCCAGCCTGGCCTACAGAGTGAGTTCTAGGCCATTTGGGGCTACAGGGAGACCCTGTCTCAAAAAGGAAAAAAAAAAAAATAAAAAGTTAGGAGCTACTGTCGTTTGAAACGAAAATTGAGTGACGTAACAGATTTTTCCAAAGTGGGTTGTTCCTCAGCGTGGTGGCACACGCCTGTAATCCCAGCACTCGGGAGCAGAGGCAGGCGGATCTCTGTGAGCTCAAGGCCAGCCTGGTCAACAGAGCAAGCTCCAGGCCAGCTGGAAGTAAAGGGAGACCCTCTCTCAAAAAGACAACCCCCTCCCCCCCAAAACAACAAAGTGGGTTCCTTAAAGTCTACATAGTGGAATGCATTGGTTATTTCAGCACATGATGAGGGTTCTGTTTGTGGTCTTTAACAGTGACAACTTTATGATCTAATTTCCTGTAAGTAATTTCTTCTTGTTTTATGGCACAGACACAGTTATTTTAGGCTGGAAAGTGCCAAAACCCTGGTTCGGTACCTTACGTTCAGACAGTCTAGGAACTGAGATGGCTAGAGATACCGTTTCCTTAGCTTTAAATTTTTTATTTTATGTGTGAGTATTCCGCCTAAGTGTAAGTGCACCTGTGTGTGCAATGCCTTTGGAGGATGGAAGAAGTCATCAGATCCGATGGAATTGGAGTTACTGGCAGTTGTTAGCTGCCACGTGGGTGCTGGGAACCAAACTTAGGTCCTTTCCAAGAGCAGCTAGTGCTCTTAACTGCTGAGCTGTCTTTCTAGCTCTGCTTCCTTAGCTTTTGCATCAACTAGCTCATCTTGCTCAATGGTGCTGCCTTCTTAGATGAGCTTTATGTGTTAAGAGAGATGGCCACGGCGCAGTAGTTATAATCACCCACAGCGCTAACTATACTTCATCTCTGTAGAGTCCATGGAAGCTGTCTTTAATTTGGTTGCCTTACACACATTAATAATCATGTTGGGAAATGTGTTAATTTAATCATCTTTGTCTGGGTCACCTAGCTGGTTTAACTTCTCTGTCTTCCATGGATCAAAGGAAGATTAGTTTAGCTAGGGGAATGATTGGTTCCCAAAATCAAGAGATACTGAATATGGCCAGGCATGGTGGTGCATGCTTTTAATCCCTGCACTCGGGAGGCAGAGGCAGGTGGATCTCTTTAAGTTCAAGGCCAGCCTAGCCTACATAGTGAGTTCCAGGCAGGGAGACCCTGTCTTCAGAGAGAGAAAGAAACAGACAGACAGACAGACAGACAGACGGACACTAAGTAGGTTGCTCAGATACTATGATCCCTCCCTTGGTGTCAGTTTGAGAGCTAAGGCTGTTGGACTGCTAGGACCAGTTAGAATAAATACTTTTAGAAAGTTAACCTGGGAATACTTGATTGTTTTTTTTAGAACTGACGTTTGAAATTTTTTTTTACATTTTATGTAGGTATCAGTAACAGTTTTGTTTTATTTTTTGAAGACAGGGTCTCATAGATCCTAGGTTGGCTACAAACTCCTATTTGCTGAGGATGACCTTGAACTTCTGATGCTCCTGTCTTCACCATACCTTGTTTTGTGGATTTGAAATCAGAGCTTTGTGTGTGGGGGGCAAGAACTGCCAGTCAAGCTACATTCCCAGCTCCAGGTTGTGTGTGTGCGTGTGCGTGTGTGTACGTACATGTGTACATGCATGTGTGTACATGCACATGTGGTACTGGGGATTGGAACTAAGGCTTCATGCATATTAGGTATGTACTCTACCACTTCACCACATTCTCAGACCCTTAAACTTGAAAATGTATTATTGCTTTTTTGTGTGTATATGTATGCATGTAGGCAGAGGACAGCTTTTGAGTCATCTCTCTCCTTTCACTCTTGAGTTGTGGCAATCACCTCAGGTCATCAGACTTGTGAGACAACTGCCTTTCCCTCTGAGCCATCTTGCTGGCCTTTTTTTTTTTTTTTTTTTTGGTGAGACAGGATCTTTTCAAAAACAACATTGATTTATGCTTTTAAAAATTTTTTATTTATTATTTTATATGTATGTCTTACCTGTATGTATGTAAGTGCACCATGTGCATGTAGTGCCCATGGAGGCCAGAAGAGGGCATTGGATCCCCTGGAACTGGAGTTACAGACAGTTGTTAGCTGCTATGTGAATGCTGGGAACCAAACTCTCAGGCTCTCTGTAAGACCACTGAGCCAGGAAAAAAAAAAAAAAGATCACTGAGCCATTTCTCCAGCCCCTTATTTTTATTTTATATGTATGAGTGTTTTGCCTACATGTACGTAAATGCACCCATGCATGCAGTGCCTGCAAAGGCTAGAAGAGGGTATTGGATCCCCTGGAACTAGAGTTACAGATGGTTGTTAGCCGCCATGTGGGTACTGGGAACTGAACCTGGTCCATTGTAAGAGCAGCCAGTATGCTTACCTTCTGACCCCCCCTTTGCAGCCCCTCATGATTTTATTATTATTATTTTTTTTTTGGTCTAGAGACAGGGTCTCTTTGTGGCCCCAGTTGGCCTGAACTTGCTATGTAGGCTAGGCTGGCCTTGAATTTACAGAGATCTGCCTGCCTCTGCCTCCTGAGTGCTGGGGTTAAAGGTGTGTACCACCATGCCTAGCTTCATTTATGAGTTTTTAACTTGAACTTTTTATTTTTATTTTTATTTTTTTTATGTGTATGAATGTACTGCCTGCATGTACGTCTGTGCACCTGTGTCCTGCAATGCCGTGGAGGTCAGTAGAGGGTCTCGGATTCCCCTGGAACTGGAGTTCTCCTGGAATTGGAGTTACAGATGGTTCTCAGCCGCCATGTGGGTGCTGGGGATTGAACCTGGCTCCTCTGCAAGAGCAGTCAGTGCTCTTAACTGCTAGGCCATCTCTCCAACCCCTAACTTGAACTTTTAAAGCTAATAAACTTTAAAAAAGAAAGTTTAAACTAAGAAGTTAGCTTAGTAAGTGTGGGTACAGGGCACCCTGTACAGGTCCAAGGCTAGTGTGTGCACACACATGTATGTTTGTGTGTGCAAGTGCAGATGCACATATACCACACAGCTTTGGGTGTCGGTCCTTGCTTTCTGCCTTGTTTTGAGGCAGGGTGTCTTGGAATCTTACTCACTACAGGGTATGTGACCTGTCACATAGGATGGGAATCTCCCTTTGCCTCCCATTTTAACAAATAAGCACTAGGATTACAGATGCATGCTACTGTGTCTGCCTTTCATATAGATTATGGGTGTTCAATCTCTGGTCCTCATGCTTGTCCAACAAGTTGGCACTTTACCACTGAGCCATTTCACCAGCCCAAGACCTACCTTTTGATTACTAACTTGTAAGTGCTCTATGAAAATTTCGCAGGGTAAACATATGTATGTGTATGTTATTTTAAAATTCATTCACATGGTACTCAATTCTTTTTTTTTCAGTCTTTTTGAGACTGGGTCTCTGTAGCTCCAACTGGCCTGCAACTCTGTATGTAGACCAGGCTGGCCTTGAACTCAAAGAGATCCTCCTGCCTCTGCCTCCTGAGTGCTGGGATCCTGGGTGTGGCTTGGCCAGGCACTCAATTCTTTTTTTTTTTTTTAATTTATTTATTTTCGTATGTGTATGAATGTACTGTCTGCACGTAGGTTTGTGCACCCGTGTCGTGCCATGCTGCGGAAGTCAGAAGAGGGCGTCGGATTCCCCTGGAACTGGAGTTAAAGATGGTTTTCATCTGCCATGTGGGTGCTGGGGATCGAACCTGGGTCCTCTGCAGAGCAGTCGGCGCTCTTAACCGCTAGGCCATCTCTCCAGCCCCAGCACTCAATTCTTTTATAAGTTGCTTTTACTAAAAATTGGTTTTAGAAGAGCCTAGATAAATGGGAGATAAGAGCTCTACTGGTTTCTTGTAATATTATTATTATTATTATTATTATTATTAGAAACTGCACATGTCAGCATTGTGGCATTAGTTTCCTTCCATGGAAAAATGTGGTTGTCAGCTTTCAGAAATTTTTTTTAAATTTACTTATTTATGGGGCTGGAGAGATAGCCTAGTGGTTAAGAGCACCGACTGCTCTTGCAGAGGACCCAGGTTCAATCCCCAGCACCCACATGGCGGCTGAGAACCGTCTATAACTCCAATTCCAGGAGAACTCCAGTTCCAGGGGAATCCAATGCCCTCTTCTGACCTCCGCGGCATTGCACGACACGGGTGCACAAACCTACATGCAGACAGTACGTTCATACACATACAAAAATAAATAAAGTTAAAAAATTTTTTTTCAAAATATTTACTTATTTATTTTTTTTGGTTCTTTTTGAGACAGGGTCTCCCTGTAGCTCAGCTGTCCTGGAACTCCCTATGTAGACCAGGCTGGCCTTGAACTCACAAAGATCCGCTTGCCTCTGCCTCCCAAGTGCTAGAATTAAAGGCGTGCGCCACTGCGCCTGGCAATTTTTTTTTAATTTTTATTTATTCTTCTATGTGTATGAATGTACTGTCTGCATGCAGGTCTGTGCACCTGTGTCGTGCAATGCCGCGGAGGTTAGAAGAGGGCGTCGGATTCCCCTGGAACTGGAGTCAAAGACGGTTCTCAGCCGCCATGTGGGTGCTGGGGATCAAACCCTGGTCCTCTGCAAGAGCAGCCGTGCTCTCAACCTGCTAGGCCATCTCTCCAGCCCCAGCTTTCAGAAATTTGACCAGAGTGAATAGAGGTTGGGAATCTTAGCAGTACATATGCAATCTTTTTTAGCTGATGTGGAACTGGCCATCAGTCCGGATTGTTCTTGAACTCTTCAGTTCTTTTACTTCAGTCTTCAGATGACAGGTTATTGGGATTACAAGTGTGAACTCCCACACCCACTGTTGTATGTAGTGTTTTCTATGTGACACTGGTATTGAGTCCAACTCTAATGTGTGTTAGATCACCAATTACTAGTGAGTTAAATTAGGATTTTATTTTTGTTGAAAAAGTTGTCATGTAGCTGGGCATGGTGGCACATACCTTTAATTTCAGGAGGCAGAGGCAGGGGATACATAGTGACTAGACCAGGGGAGACCCTGTCTGAAGTGCCCCCCCCCCAAAAAAAGTTGGAATGTAGGAAGTTCTGGTAGTCCAGGGACTGCGGTGTTGTGTGTGAAGTTCAGACTCCTGGCTTCTGCTCGGTAAAGCCCATTTTGGTCCTTGTTCTCATGACCTGCATGCAGTCCACATAGACTATATTCTAGACAGCAAGGTGGAGGGTGGGAGAAAGGCTGAGTCTCCTGCTGTGTGTCCTGGAAACTGCCCCACAGCACCCTCATGGATCACTGGCTGCTTTGTATGCCTGCATCTTGGAAGAAGTGCTAGAAAAGGAGCTTTTATTAAGGGATGCTTATTCACAGCTGAGCATCCAAGGTCCTGTTCTTAGTAGGAGAAATTTAGTGATGGTCAGCACTTCCTCCCACACACATTGTCTGATAATCTATAAACTGAAACTGCTCAGACTCCAGGACTCAGAACCTGGACCGACCTCCCTCCCTCCCTCCTTCCCTCCCTCCCTCCTTCCCTCCCTCCCTCCCTCCCTGAATCATGCCTCCTTTCTGCCTCAGATTGAACTATCAGTACTACATGCTTAATTCAGGTCCTGTTCTGTTTGCTGGGTAGTTTTGGCTTTTAACTTTCTTGCTTTCCTTCTTAGGCAGAATTCAGTATTTCTGCTGCTTGCATTCACATTTAACCTTTTGGAAATATTTGTTGGATGCTTTGAGCCCTTTCAGTTCTTTTTTTGCTGCATTTCCAGCTTTTGGGGAGGGGTTGTTGTTGCTGGGGATTATACCCTCCACTACTGAGCTTGGCCCACTGCCCTTTGACATTTAAAAATTCTTTTTTAGTAGTGTTTCAGGAGGGAGCAGAGAAAATTGCTTGTTCAGATCTTTATTTAAAAAAATTGTTTTTATGTGTATGAGTATTTGCCTGCATGTACTTAAATGCGTTTATGTCCTGCAATGCCCTCAGAGACCAGAAGAGGGCATCTGAGTCCCTGGAACTGGAGTTACAGATGGCTGTTAGCTGCCATGTACATGGATGCTGGGTACCAAACGTGGGTCCTCTGTAAGAGCAGCCAGCACTCTTAACCACTGAGCCATCCCTCCAACCCCTCAGATCTCTCTTTAACAGTAACCACTGAGCCATCCCTCCAACCCCTCAGATCTCTTTAACAGTAACCACTGAGCCATCCCTCCAACCCCTCAGATCTCTCTTTAACAGTAACCCCTCTAGCTTTCCAGCCCCTCAGCTCTTTTTAAGGGGAGGGAGCTGCACTTTCAGCTCTCCACAGTTGTTGAATCAGTTTGTGTTCTCGTAAGCAGTGCTATGATTTTTATTCCTCTCCATTCTTGCAAGTGCTCCCTCATTACTAATTTGAAAGACTGCTGGTAGCTGAACTGAAGTGAGCCTCTCTTATTTCATTGTTGATTCCCCTGGTTTGCTGAGATTAAGAGTTTCATGCTTATTAGTTACTTAACATTTGTTTCTGTGACTTTTTCTTTTGTACATTTTTCTGTCAGTTTGTTGAATTGTTTTTGTTTGTGAAATTTTTTCTGGATATTTATATATTTTCCAATGTATATGGCACAAAATCTTCCACTTAATCCCTTATCTCTTCATTTTAATTATATTTATGCTATCTTTGGTCACACAGAAGTTCTTACAAAATTAAAAAAAAATTTTTTTTATTATTTTTTATGTGTATGAGTGTACTGTCTGCATGTAGGCTGGTGCACCCACCTGTGTTGTGCAATGCCGTGGAGATCAGAAGAGGGCGTTGGATACCCCTGGAACTGGAGTTAAAGACGGTTCTTAGCTGCCATGTGGGTGCTGGGAATTGAACTCGGGTCCTCTGCAAGAGCAGACGGCGCTCTTAACCACTGAGCCATCTCTCCAGCCCCTTACAAAATGTTTTAGTTCATAATCTGTAGTTACAGTTTTTATTCTTAAAAAAATTTTTTTTTAAAATTTTATTTATTTCTGTATGTATATGAGTGTACTGTCTGCATGTAGGTTTGTGCACCTGTGACGTGCAATGCCTCGGTGGTCAGAAGAGGGCATTGGATTCCCCTGGAACTGGAGTTCTCCTGGAATTGGAGTTTCAGACGGTTCTCAGCCGCCATGTGGGTGCTGGGGATCGAACCCGGGTCCTCTGTAAGAGCGGTCGGCGCTCTTAACCGCTAGGCCATCTCTCCAGCCCCATACAGTTTTTATTCTTAATGTTATGCATATGCTATATGTAATGTTACCCCTGATTAGACTTGTTAAGTATTTGGCACCCCTTCTCCCTCCCTTCTCCTTTCATCCTGCTGTGTATGAAGCTCAGGGTGTGCCACATCCCCAGCCCCCTTTAAAACAAAGCCTGCTCTTTTGTTTTTTTTTGTCTACCTCTTTTTATATTTCGAATGTATTTTTCAGGACTGTGCTTTGGTTGCCATTGGCTGTATCCTTCTGGCTTTGATATGTGATAGTCTTTGTGTGTGTGTGTGTGTGTGTGTGTGTGTGTGTGTGTTGCTGTCTTTTGGATGATAGTCTTTTTTTAAAAAAAAAAAAAAAGGTGGGCGTGGTGGT
>VZQC01008136.1:49431-99431 GCA_009823505.1 Rhizomys pruinosus
AGGATCCTAAGTTTAATAAGCATTCAAGAGGATCCTGAGTTCCATACCAGCCTTGGCTACATGGTAAACAAGAGCTTACTGGAAAAAAAAAAAAAGTTGGCATCCGCTGTGGTCATTGACGAGTAATGTCATCAGTGAACTGATGTCTGGAATGTACGCGTTGCTCTTCTTTCCTCACCAGGTGTGCATCGAGACATACACATGCAGCTGTCACCAGCGCAGTATCAACACTGCTGTGCGGGCAACTCTCAGTCAGATGCTGAGTGACCTGACTTTACAACTGCGACAGAGGCAGGAGAACACGGTGAGCATGCCAGGCTGTGTGCCTAGCACATGTCTGGTGCTGATGTCAACGTCACTGCATTCTGTGTGTCCCAGGCCCTGGGCTCCTTCTGTGATGGTTACTTCCCACTGTAAGCACTGGGATGCACTTGTTTTTATTGGAAGATTTATTTACATAAATTTAGCTATAATAAAATTTTGCTTATTTTACTACAAAGTATGGAGTTGTTCCTAAGGCTTTTTTTTTATTTTTTTTAATCTTATTTATTATTTCTGTATGTGTGTGAATGTACTGTCTGCATGCAAGTTTGTGCACCCGTGTCGTGCAATGCCGCGGAGGTCAGAAGAGGGTGTCGGACTCCCCTGGAACTGGAATTCTCCTGGAATTGGAGTTTCAGACGGTTCTCGGCTGCCATGTGGGTGCTGGGGATCGAACCCGGGTCCTCTGTAAGAACGGTCGGCACTCTTAACCGCTAGGCCATCTCTCCAGCCCCTTTTTGGTCTTTTTGAGACAGGGTCTCCCTGTAGCCCCAGCTGTGTTGGAACTCGCTCTGTAGACCAAGCTGGCCTTGAACTCACAAATATTCACCTGCCTCTGCCTCCCAAGTGCTGGGATCAAAGGCACGGGCCACCACGCCCGCCATAGCACTTAACTGTTATATCATTAACTTGTCTTCCTCTTTAAAAGTGTGACAAACTGGGCTGGAGAGATGGCCTAGCGATTAAGAGCATGGACTGCTCTTGTAGAGGACCCAGGTTCGATCCCCAGCACCCACATGGCGGCCGAGAACTGTCTGAAACTCCAGTTCCAGGGGAATCTGACACCCTCTTCTGACCTCCGCAGCATTGCATGACAGGGGTGTACAGACCTGCATGCAGACAGTACATTCATACACATAGAGGAAAAAAAAAATTGTGACAAAGGGCCAGGTTTGGGGCACACCTTTTTTTTTTTTGTTTTTTTTGGTCTTTTCGAGACAGGGTCTCCCTGTAGCCCCAGCTAGCCTGGAACTCTCTCTGTGAACCAGGCTGGCCTTGAACTCACAAAGATCCGCCTGTCTCTGCCTCCCAAGTGCCAGGATTAAAGGCGTGCGCCACCACACCCGGCCCTGGGGCACACCTTTTAACTGAATTCAGCCTAGTCTGCATAGCAAGTTCCAGACCACCTGAAGCTACAGGGAGACCCTGTCTACAAACACCCACCCCAAAAGTGTCACATAGGCACAGATTTTTAAAATATTTTTTTACTGTTGAATTCCTAGGTCTTGGAAATGTGTTTGGTATATATTAAGCTCTTGACATGTGTTTGTTTAATAAATGACTGAATGAGTGATTCATTGAGGGCTCCTTTGAAGGCATATCAGCCCAGACAGAGAAGAGGGGAAATGGTGAGGGAAAAAGGTTTTAGGTATAGACAATAAAAAGGGTAAGAGCCAGGAAATCATAAAATTTATTGACTTGAATATATAGTGAATATCCTGACACTGGCCAGAGAGTTAGGTGGTGGCCAGAAAATGTAAAACCTTATTACAAGTTCTGGAAGTAATTCTAAGTATAATGGGGCTCCATCAAAAGGTTTTAATACTTGGGGTTGGAGAGATGGCCTAGCGGTTAAGAGCACCAATTGCTCTTGCAGAGGACCCTGGTTCGATCCCTAGCACCCACATGGCGGCTGAGAACCGTCTTTAACTCCAGTTCCAGGGGAATCCGACGCCCTCTTCTGACCTCCCCAGCATTGCACGACACGGGTGCACAAACCTACATGCAGACAGTACATTCATACACATCCAAAAAAATAAAGGTTTTAATACTTAATATTTTGTTCCTAAGTACAAAGATACTTTATATTTATATACTCTACATCTTTCACAATCAGGAAGTTGGCATTGAGTCCGTTAAACTGTAAAATTCAAATTCCAATTCAAATATTTACAGGCCCAGGATCTCATCTAGGGTTCTAACTATGGCTCCCCCTAACTCCCTGTTGGTTTCTAAGGATCAAATTCAGAGTCTCACCTATCCTAGGCCAGCTTGTGACCTTGACATTTTTGTATAGTTGCTTTATAGAATGTCCCTGGCTAGAGTTTTGTATCTTTGGGATTCATGTTTTTTTGCATAGCTATAACAATGAACAGATGACTTTTTTTTTTAAAGGCTTATCAGGAAGAGCATACTGTTATATGCCAGTATTAATTTTTTTTTTAAATTTTTTTTTTAATTTCATTTATTTCTGTATGTGTATGAATGTACTGTCTGCATGCAGGTCTGTGCACCCGTGTCGTGCAATGCCGCGGAGGTCAGAAGAGGGTCTCGGATTCCCTTGGAGCTGGAGCTCTCCTGGAATTGGAGTCTCAGACGGTTCTCGGCCGCCATGTGGGTGCTGGGGATCGAACCCGGGTCCTCTGTAAGAGCAGTCGGCGCTCTTAACCGCTAGGCCATCTCTCCAGCCCCTCAGTATTAATTTTTATTGCTTGATTAAGATAATTGCCAGATTTCTTTACAGTTAATGAGTATATTGTACTCCTTAATAAATATTTTTTTAAGACTGTGGCATCCCATTTCTCTTATTTATTTTTAAGAAATCTAGACCCGTGTCCCCTCCCATTCCCCCACCCCGCCAGAGCTCATGCATTCTGCCAAACATGCTTTTCATCTCTTAGTCTTTCTCAATATTTTCCATGGGGAAGTTGACTGTTTTGAGCAGAAGTTCACTGTTTCAGTCAGTTCTTTGATGCAGTCTTTTCTGTTGTTGTTGTTGTTGTTTCCAAAATGCATTATGCCCAACTGCTTTGTACAAAAGCTCAGGGGGCCCTACACAAGAAATACTTACAACTGGGTAATTGGCACTAGCATCCACAGATGAGGGATACCATTCATCGTTTGTTTTTCTGGGACTGTGTTACTTCACTCAGCATGATGTCCTCTAGCTCCAGCCATTTTCCTGCAAAGCTCATGATGTCGTCTTTCTTTACTGCTGCATAGAACTCCATTGTGTAGATGTACCACATTTTCTCTATCCACTCGTCAGTTGAGGGGCATTTAGGTTGGTTCCAGCTCCTTGCTATTGTGAAGAGAGCTGCAATAAACATGGCCGTGCATGTATCTCTGTGGTGGCGTAAGTCTTGAGGGTACATGCCCAGGAGTGGTATGGCTGGGTCGGGTGGCAAGTTCATTCCAAGTCTTCCAAGGGTTCTCCACACTGCTTTCCATAGTGGCTGTACGAGTTTACATTCCCACCAGCAGTGGATGAGTGTTCCCCTTTCCCCACAACCTCTCCAGCACTTGGTATCATTTGTTTTCTTGATCCTAGCCAGTCTTATTGGAGTAAGATGATATCTTAAAGTGGTTTTCATTTGCATTTCCTTAATGATTAGTGATGTTGAGCAGTTCTTGAGGTGTTTCTCAGACATCTCTAATTCCTCACTTGTGAAGTCTCTGTTCAGTTCTTTGCTCCATCTATTGAGCGGGTCATTTGTTTTCTTTTTTCTTTGTTTTTTGAGTAGTTTATATATTCTGGAAATCAATGCTTTGTCAGATGTATCTGCAGTGAAGGTTTCCTCCCACTCTGTGGGATTTCTCTTCACTTCCTTGATTGTTTCTTTTGATGTACAGAAGCTTTTGAGTTTGATGAGGTCCCATTTGTCAATTGTCGACCTTAATTCTTGTGCAGCTGCTGTCTGATTTAGGAAGTCTTTTCCTGTGCCTATGTCTTGTAGTCTGCTGCCAACTTTTTCTTCTATCACCTTCAGAGTTTGAGGTTTCACGTTGAGGTCTTTAATCCATCTGGAGTTGCCTTTTGTACAGGGCGAGAGGTAGTGTTTTAATTTCATTCTTCTACAAGTGGTGATCCAGTTTTGCCAACACCACTTGCTGAAGATGCTGTCTTTTCTCCATTGTGGCTTTTTGGCCCCTTTGTCAAATATGAGATGGCTGAAATTGTATGTGCTCAGATTTGGATCTTCGGTTTTGTTCCATTGGTCAACAGGTCTGTTTTTGTGCTCTCATCAAACTTTTATTATTGTTCTATTGACCCTGGTCTCAAATGCTCTTGTCTTCCTGCCTATACCTCCTCTGTGCTGAGCTTATGGGTGTGCACCAGTACACTTGGTTTACCCTGGACTTTGTCCATGCTAGACAAGTGACCATTGTAGCTCCATGCTCCCAAGCTTGAATTACTTCTAGTATCCATTGAGAAATAGCAGATATCATACTACTGTGAAAGATTTTTTTTAATATATACATTTTTATTATTTATTTATGTGTATGAATATACTGTCTGCATGTAGGTTTGTGCACCCATGTCTTGCAATGCCATGGAGGTCAGAAGAGGGTGTCGGATTCCCCTAGAACTGGAGTTAAAGACGGTTCTCAGCCGCCATGTAGGTGCTGGGGATCGAACCCGGGTCCTCTGCAAGAGCAGTCAGCACTCTTAACCGGTAGGCATCTCTCCAGCCCTACTGTGAAAGATTTACTTGTTGGTATTGTATAGAGGCATAGAACTGGTTGCCTATTTATTTACTATTCTTTACTGTTTTCTTCAGTGGATTGTGATTTGTCCTTGCTGTTTATTTACTTGTGTGTGTGTGTTTACTCATGTATGTGGGTACATGTGTGTGTGTGGGGGGGGTCTGTGTGCATGTGTGCACATACACGTGGAGGCCAGAAGTCAACCTCTGGTAACATTCCTTAGATACTGCCCAGATACTTGTTTTGAATTTTATTTATTATGTGTATGAGTGTTTTGCCTGCATACATATAAATGCACCCATTTGTGCAGTGCCTGCAGAGGCCAGAAAGGGGACATGGATCCTCTTGAACTGGAGTTATGGATAGTTGTCAACATCTGTGTAGGTTCTGGGAACTGAACCCAGGTCATCTACAGCAGCAGACAGTGAGTGCTCTTAACCACGATGCCACCTCTCTAGTTTCCTAGTTTGGTTTTTGAGACAGGGTCTCTTCGTGGCCTGGAGCTCACAGAGTAGCTAGTTGGTTGGCCAGAGAGCTTCAGGTACCCTGTACTACACGCATGTAACACCACGCCTGATTTTTTTTTTTTTTGGTGTGTGTGTGGGTGCTGGTTATGGAACTCAGGCCCTCATGCCTGTGCTTTATTCACTGACCAATCTCCTCAGACCCCCATTTTGTTATTCAGTACTTGACTGTTGAGAACCCCTTAAAGCTAGTTCCTTGTGGTTTTTTTCCTCATCATTTTTTGAGTACTTCATTACTTGGTGGCATAGCAATGTATAAATAAGGTTGGGTGTTGCGTTTTCCCAGTGCCCACCCTATAGCCATCCATTTCTCTTAAGGAACATTACTGGCCCCTTTCAGTGCAGGACATTATTATCTGAATTCTGAGTGTGCTTATTGTTGTGTAGTGTGATTGCGTCTCTGTCCTTTTAGCATGTATATTTAGGAAATGTACGTGCACATTTACAGCTGCTTTTATCTCTGATGTATATACACATGCATCCCCAGCTGGCCTGGAACTCACTCTGTAGACCAGGCTGGCCTTGAACTGACAGAGATCCGCCTGCCTCTGTCTCCTGAGTGCTGGGATACTAAATGTGTGCACCACCATGCCTGACTTATCTCTGCAATATTAAGACATGAGTTTGAATTGATCCCTCCAGTCCAGTCCAAATTACAGTTTGTTCCAGCCTTGCCCTTTCAGTATTTTATGATTCTTTTCTCAGACCCTGAGATTACTGGCCTCTATTATCTTCACTGTATCTACTTAATGGCTCAGTCATCGACCCCCCCCCCCCACTTTGCAGCCAAACTTATTGGTGTGTCAGCCAGAAGCTTGATTTCAGGCTTGTTGCTTTCCACCCACACTTGGCAAGCCCCTTGAAAACTTGCCCCTAGAAGTAACCATTGGAAACATAGTCCTTATGAAGGTGGTAGGTGCAGGCAGGAATAAGTGAAGGAGGGAAGATTAGAGGCCAGTCCGAAAACAGCTCTGAACTTCTGTTTCTCCAGTTGCTGTCTGAAAGCTCACCCTGTGTGTGGGGGGAGTAAGGGGGTAAGGGATGGCTGTATGTGACGATGTCTGCTTTGCTCAGCACAGCCTGGAAAGAATGAGGAAGAAGGCTTTTGGTTTAGTCTGCCTGAAGTAGATGGGCTTTGTGACATTTGGTGAGCCTGTGTATCTTAGTAGTGGACAGACCTAAAAGAAAGGTGGTAAATCTGTTGTTAATCATTTTATCAGAGAGGTTGATTTATCCAGTGGACACACCTCCAGCTGGCCTGGAACTATGTAGACTTGCCTGAACTGTGTAGACTAGCCTGACCTCCAACTTACAAAGATCTACCTGCCTCTGGGATCAAAGGCCTATGCCACATACCTGGTCAGACATAGTCATCTTAATAAAGTGTTTTAAGAAGTACATGGGTTTCCAAGCAGATATTTATTACTTACTTATTTACTTACTTTGGTTTTTGAGACCCTAAGCTTCAGCTGGCTTGGAGTTTACTTTGTAGAGCAAGCTGGCCTTGATCTCACAGAGACCACAGAGATCCTTGTGCCATTGCTTCCTGTGTGCTGGGGTTAAAGGCCTGTGTACCATGCCTGGTGTTTGTTTACTTTTACACAATGATATTAGGCAAATATTTTTCTGTGGTGATGGGTATGAGATTTTTTTGGGAGGAGTATTTTTTTTTTTTATTGTGTACATTTTAGGGTATGGTTGACTTGTTAAAGGATTGTGTTCATTAACTATAAAACAACTGGTTAAATTGGATTTGTGGGCTGCTGTAATTGAGGATAGTTTTGATGTATTCTTAGAGCAGTTGGATTTATGTAAAATCATGTCATTTAACTGTTAATTATTAATTTTCTCTACTTTTTAGATATTATGATCAGATTTGTTCCATTGAACCCAAATTCCCATTTTCTGAAAATCAGGTAAGTCATTAATTTTGTTTTAAAGTTGTGTGGTGGCTTTGCCTTATACCATTTTACTTAAGTCAGTGATGTCTCTTCACTATGTCTAGGCTTCTAGGATATAATTTTATGTTAAGTAGGTCTGAGGTCTGTCTGATGGGAGCCAGGTGCTCCTGATCTCTCCCTGTCTTCTCCAGTCATCCGTGAGGCTTGCGTGTCTGTGCTTTGTGTCGTAGGATCTGTTCGTTGATATAATCTGTTCTGTCTTTCCCCTTCGTCTTTACAGAATTGAGAAGGAAATTATAAACTGAAGAAATACTGTATAGTGCTTTAAAAATTATTGATATAAATTAGATTTGTACAAAAATTCAAGTGCTGTTATGAATTTTATAATAATATAATGTTTACATTCTCTTAAAGGCTGGTTGTTGAAAATACAGATTCTTTTTCTTTTTTCTTTTTTTTTTTTTTTGAGACGGGTCTTTCTGTAGCTCTAGCTGGCCTGAACTAGACCAGGATGGCTATGATCTCAGAGGTCCACCTGCTTCTGCCTCCTGCGTGCACACCTGATGTGATTTTTTTTTTCTTTTTTAGTTTTATTTGGGAGAAAAAGTTTTTAAAGTGTGTAGTATTTAAATATTTTTGATTTATTAATTTTTATTTTGTGAGTGTTTTGCCTGCTTGTAGAAGAGCATTAAATTCCCTGGGACTTGAGTTAGGGACAGTTATTGGCTGCCATGTGGGTGCTAGGAACTGAAACCCTGGTGTGGGTATCTCTCTGCCACACGCAGATTACAGGGAAAAGGGAAGACGCAAGACAACCGCCAGCGGCTGTCGTAAACTGCGGGGCCAAAGGCTGACCGCCTTCTCACTGCCCTTTTATCTGACCTAGCAACTACACCAGGCAGTGCCCTAATGGCAATCTTGGATCCTCCAGACTACCGCCTGCTTGGCGCTCTAGTCTAATGCCAGGCTGCTGCCTGATGGGCATTCTACAGCCAAATTCCTAGACTGTCGCCCATCAGGCGTTCTCCAGTCTAATTCCCGCCCCTCCCGGGCACTTACCACACTGCACAGCTGGTGACCTGATGGGTCTCCGTTCAGCTCCACGCCAGCTCCCTGAGTTGGTGGTCTGCTTGACCCCCATCCAACTCACTGGCCCCCACCAGCTTCCCAAGTTGGTGGTCTGATGGACTGTCGTCCACTCGCTGGTAACAGCTACACAAGCCTCAAGGGCTAAGATTTAACACGCACAAATAACCACCAGTAGTCCCTGTCACATGATAAGAAGGACTCGTCTTTTTATTCACAGCATTCTGTTTTTATACCCAGAGTGACATCATATCTCAGGGCCTGGTTTCAGACCCTGTGGCTCAAGTTCCATAGCATCATGAGCACTAGCATCACTAGCATCCCGAGCACAAGAACTCAAGCGCCTTTGATCTCAAGGTGTCACAGGCTTGCTAATGCAGATGCAAATCCTGCCTAAGGACAGGTTTCAGTGTAAGCAGAGGAGCATGTAACTTAGCACAAAAGAAGCCACATGGGGCTTCCTTTTTCTCTACACCATGGTTCTCTGAAAGAGCAGCTAGAAGCCCGTGCTCTTAACTAACGGGCCAGCTCTCCAGCTCCAAGTGTGTAGTATTATAAATAGTTTAAGAAAAAGTACACATTCTTTTTTCTTTCTTTCTTTTCTTTTTTTTTTTAAAGACAGGATCTCCCTGTAGCTCCAACTGACCTGGAACTTGCTAGTAGACCAGGTTGACCTTGAACTCACAGAGATCTGCCTGCCTCTGCCTCCCAAGTACATATTTTTTTTGTTTGTTTTGGTCTGAGATAGGGTTTTCCTGTAGCCCCAGCTGGCCTGGAGCTTTCTGTGTAGACCAGGTTGGCCTTGAACTTGGAGAGATCCACAGAACAACAGGCAGTGTTTAACAGGATGCAAGGTGGGGATTTAACTTTTTGTTTCTCTCGTTCAATCTAGATCTGCTTGACATTCACTTGGAAGGATGCCTTTGATAAAGGTTCCCTTTTTGGAGGATCTGTAAAATTGGGTATGTAATTTTTAATAGAAATGATAGGAGACTTGGGTTGAACACTTATCATTTTAGATTTTTAAAGTTGCTTACCCAATTATTACCCCATGTGAATTCTGTAAATTCTAAAGTTAAAAAAAAAATCCTACTTTCTTTTTAACTTCAACTTCTAATCTAATGTAATTTCAAAATATTTGCAGAGCCTATGCCTTGCCAGGCACTGTCCTAGTTATCAGAGTGCATAAGGCAGTTGTCCAGTCTGGTTGTGAGGGTGATTGATCATTCTGAAATGTACCTTGTAAATGTAATGTGTAGTATGTACTGCACGTTAATGTTTTGGCCCATGACAGACTACATGTGTGTTGGTGGCTGCATAAGATTATACCTGTCATGCTTTGTGTAAACACTCTCACAAATGATGAAATCAGGTATTTCTCAGAGTGTATCTCAGTCATTAAGTGACCTAACTGTAAAAGCTCATGGGAGCCTACATTAGGAAGAACTCATTTCTGCCTGTAGAAAGCAAGCTGTGAGTTAGGTCTTGAAGATTTGTTTTTCCAGGTAGATGATAATATTACAGGTACAATAAATATCATAACCAAAGGTCAGAGAGTAAAGGCTTTTTGATTAGCTAGCCCAGGCTTTAATTTCCTCATATGAGAAGAGGAGATTATAACATTTCCTCTATGGAATTATGATGTAGATTAAAAGAGTGAAAATGGGGGCTGGAGTGATGGCCTAGCGGTTAAGAGCGCCGACCGCTCTTGCAGAGGACCCGGGTTCGATCCCCAGCACCCACATGGCGGCCGAGAGCCGTCTGAAACTCCAATTCCAGGAGAACTCCAGTTCCAGGGGAGTCCGACGCCCTCTTCTGACCTCCGCAGCATTGCATGTCACGGGTGCACAGACTTGCATGCAGACAATACATTCATACACATATGGAAATAAATAAAATTAAAAAAAAAATAAAAGTGAAAATGTAAAGTCCTTAGAATAATATTATTAGCTGTAGTGAATAATAAATAGTATGTTATTTTATTACTGTGTACAGATTATAATATATATGATGTATAAACATCATATAGTATATATGGTTATGTGCTAATTTGATGTACTTCATTAGAGGTAAAGAATGTCAGGTGAGGCACTGGAGTAAGGTTGTGTCCAGGTGATTGAAGACCGTGCAGGCTGAGGCACTGACAGAGTACACTGGGGTTGGAAACGGCACATGTAGAAGAAACCAGATTGTTTGAGGTTGAGGATGGGTGGACAGAAGGTGAGGAAATGTAATCAGCAGATGTGGATTTCCTTTATCAGAAAATGTACGGTAAAGATTTAGGGACCAGAGAGCAGCACCATGAAGAGGGGTCAGGGTGAAAGGGTTCTTAGTGCTGCTGTAACTGACTGACTGGTAAACTAAGAATAAGGTGACAGGGAGAAGCTTGAGTGTGTTTGAGTGTGAGTTGAAGGGGCAACCAAGCTCTCAGAAGTGGAGACCTAAAAAATTAGAGTATAAATAACAGGAAGGAGAAGCAAGCTTCTTTTCCTCCTCCTCTCCCTGTCCCTCCCCCTCCCCCAAGCTTTTATTTATTTATTTATTTATTTATTTATTTATTTATTTATATTTTGGTGTTTTCAAAACAGGGTCTCCCTGTAGCCCCAGCTGGCCTGGAACTCAGTCTGTAGACTAGGCTGGCCTTGAACTCACAGAGATCCGCCTGCCTCTGCCTCCCCAGTGCTAGGATTAAAGGCGTGCGCCACCACGCCCAGCTTATTTATTTTTTATGTGTATGAGTGTACTGTCTACATGTAGGTTGGTGCACTGTGTCGTGCAGTGCCACGGAGGTCAGAAGAGGGTGTTGGATTCCCCTGGAACTGGTGTTAAGATGGTTCTTAGCCACCATGTGGGTGCTGGGAATCGAACCCGGGACCTCTGCAAGACCAGTGGCACTCTTAACCACTGAGCCATCTCTCCAGCCCCCTTTCTTTCTCCCTCCCCTCCGCTCCCTTCCCCTCCCTACATCCTTCTCTTCTTCTCTCTCTCCCTCCCTCCCTCCCTCCTACCTATGGCAGAGTCCCTCCCTCCATCCTTCCTGCCTATCTACCTATCACAGGGTCTCTCTATGTAGCCCTGGTTGGTCTGGAACTCAGTATTTAGACTAGGTTGGCTTCAGACTCAAAGAAATCTGCCTGCTTCTGCCAAGAGGGAGAGATTTATCAGGGCATTTCTAATAGCAGAACTTGGAAATTGAATGTCCTTCAATAATGTCTTATAGATTTGCTAAAATATGGTATAATCTTAGAAGAATAAGTAGTCATGCAAATATGTGTTTGGTGGCAAGCTGTGCTGTATTCATGGAATTCTGACTAGCAGCCCTGCATTGTACAGCTTTAGGGTCCCCTGCTTTGGGCCCTTGAGGTGCTTTATATAGAACTTCCTCCCTGGAGCTGTTCATTCTGAGCAACCTGAGACTGTGTAGTGACAATTTTAAGATTTATATTATTTTTAATTATGTGTATGTCTCTGTGGGGGGTAATAGCATGTGAATATAGATGTCCATGGATAACAGAAGAGGCCATTGATCTCTGGAGCTGAGTTATAGGTGGTTGTGAGCCACTTCATGTGGCTGCTGGGAACAAAACTGGGGGGGTCTCTGCAAGAGCAGTACCTGCTCTTAACCACTGAGCTGTCTCTTTAGCTCCATGATTCCTTTGACTTTATATTCTGCTTTCTGGGAAGCTGCCTAGTATTCTCTTCTTATATTTCTTTTGAGAAATGTTAATAATTGAGTTTTTAATTAATTTTTTGTCTTTTTGAGACAGGGTCTCTCTTTAGTCCCAGGTGGCCTGGAACTCACTATGTAGACTAGGCTGGCCTTGAACTTGCAGAGATCTGCCTGCCTCTGCCTCTGCCTCCCGAATGCAGGGATTAAAGGTGTGCACCACAATGCCCGGTGTTTTTAATTTATTTTATTGAATGACGGTAAAAGATAACATCCTGGGGACTAGAGAGATGGCCCAGTGGTTAAGATGGCCCAGTGGACTGCTCTTGCAGAGGACCTGAGTTCAATTCCTAGCACCCACATGGTGGCTAAAACTATCCATAACTCCAGTACCAGGGGTCTGACACCTCTTCTGACCTCCCTGGGCATTTCATGTCATGGTGCACTTATACACATGCAGGCAGTAAACTAGGATTAAAGGCGTGTGCCACCATGCCCGGTTCATGTTTGTCTTTTTAACGAGTGAGAAACGAGGGGAGCACGGGTCTAGATTTGATTTGTAATGTAATTTTGCATGAAATGCACAGAGCTTCAGAAAAACATTGGCTTAAAAAAAATAGTGAGAAACACAGTCCTTGGTTACCTCTCATCCATCTGAAATGTGTGGTTTTCAGTTGTCCTCACCTGTGGTCCTTGCCTATTAAATGCTGTTGTTGCCGGGCGTGGTGGCGCACGCCTTTAATCCTAGCACTCGGGAGGCAGAGGCAGGTGGATCTTTGTGAGTTCAAGGCCAGCCTGGTCTACAGAGTGAGTTCCAGGTCAGCTGGGGCTACAGGGAGATCCTGTCTCGAAAAGACCAAAAAAAATGCTGTTATTAAATTCGTTAATCAGAGAATCAACTCAGTAATGCTTATGGTTCTGAGGAGCCAGTATAATCACTGACAACCCATATTCTCTGAATAGTACTCAAAGATTTGAGTAGTCCCAAACAGGAGTGGGAAATGCTGTGGGCCAGACTATGAAGTGGGCTAGATGAACTCCATTTTGTTTAGAAATCATTCTTAGTTTGTCTTCCATTGCTGTGACAAAACACTGACTGACATCAACTTGGGGAGGAAAGGGTTTATTCAGCTTACATCTCCTGGGTCACTCAGTTCATCACTCAGGGAGCCCAAGGCAGGAACTCAGGGCAGGAACCTGGAAGCAGGAGCTGAAGCACAGGCCATGGAGGAATGCTGTTCACTGGCTTGCTCCCCTGGCTCATGCCCAGCCTGCCTTCTTATACGGTACACAACAGTCTGCCCAGGGTGGCACCACTCATTGTGGGCTGGGCCCTCCCACACTGCTCGACCATCAAGACAGTACTCCACAGATGTGGCCACAGGCCAATCCAATGGAGCCAATTCCCCAATTGAGGCTCCCTCAACCCAGGTGTGTCAAGTTGACACTAAAGCTATCCACACATCATTCTTTGACCTTGACATAGACCGCTGCTGTGTTGGGATTAAAGGCATGGACCACCACATCTGCCTGGTTTGGGAACTCTTGGGATGCAGAATTCAGGAATGCATTAGGGCCTATTCTGAAGCTGGAAGTGTTAAGGTGTGGTGTGGTGAGATTAGCTAGCTAACCCCATACATCTGCTCTTTGTAAAATGCTTGATGTGTTAATCAAATACTTATGCTCTGTAGAAGGCTTGTCTAAGACTGGTTAAACATTGCATATCTCTATATCTATACATATCTATATCTATCTATCTATATCTATATCCCCAAACCCCCAAGGTCATGCTGTCCCTATTCTAGAGTGGGGGACAGTCTGGTCAACTGTAATAAACCTCTTTTGCAATTTAAAAATAAAAAGAAATGCATGATTTAGTTGTTTGAGGTTCACATCGCACAGATCTTCATCTTGCAAACCTGGAGTTCAGTGTTCATTAAACATACTCCCCACCTCTCATGACTACTGTCTATGTATTTTGTGTGTCTCTGAATTTGGCTACCTTAAATGTGTAAGTGGTGTCTTACAGCATTTATCTTTTGTTGTGTTTTTCTCTTTTTTGAGACAGGGTCTCCTTGTGGCCTCAGGCTGGCCTTGATCTCATAGAGATCCACCTGTATCTGCTTCCCTAGTGTTGGGATTAAAGGCGTGCACTACCATGTCCTGCCATATTTATCTTACTGTGACTGGCTTATTTCACTTAGTTCATCTGTGTTGTAGCATGTTGTGAGGTTGATTAATAATACTTCAGTGGATGTATGTTCCATGTTTGATTTACACCTTCTATCAGCTGGTTACTTGGGTTGTTCTTTGAGTACAGCTTCGCTGAACATAGGTGTAGAAATACCTGCATTCAGTTCTTTTGGGCAGTATACCCAGAAGTGTGATTCTAGATCATATGGTAATTTTATTTTTAACTAAAAAAGGATTTACTTCTATTTATTTTATTTTATGTGTATTTGTGTGTAGCTGAATACAGGTATATGCACCATGTGTGGGCAGGCGCCCAAACAGTTGGTGAGCCTCCTGATGTGGGTGCTGTGGTTCTCTGTAAGAGCTGCAAGTGCTGCTGGGTGTGGTGGCGCATGCCTTTAATCCTAGCACTTGGGAGGCAGAGGCAGGCGGATCTTTGTGAGTTCAAGGCCAGCCTGGTCTACTGAGCGAATTCCAGGACAGCTGGGGCTGCAGGGAGACTCTGTCTCAAAAAGACCAAAAAAAAAAAAAAAGTTGCAAGTGCTCTTAACTGCTCAACTCCTAGTTTCAATCTTGGAGGACCCACCTGCTGCTTTCCATAGCAGCAGCACCAGCAGCACATTTTTACCTTCTCACTAGTAAAGGTGGCTCGCTCTTTCTCTCCCCTTGCTTTTTTTTTTTTTTTTTTTTTTAAATAACTGTTAGTGGATGTGGTGGGATAAATTCTTGACTAGAGTTGCATCATAAGAGGGTGAGGTCTGGAGGACCAGCAAGGAGATGCTTGTACTGACTCAGATTTATGGTAATGCAGAACTGGTTTGTGTGTGTGTGTGTGTGTGTGTGTGTGTGTGTGTGTCTGTCTGTCTGTCTGTCTGTCTGTCTGTCTATCTGTCTCTTGGTGTGGGGAGCAGATAAAATTTTGAGAGGTAATGGAAAAATGGAAATGATTTATTTGAATTTAAGTAATTAAGTGAGAAATGATATGAGAATAACCTTCACATTTTGAACCTGACCCTAGTAAAATGTGAGAACAGAGAAGAGGCAAGGAAGACTCATTTCTTGATCTTTGAATTTTTGATGGTGGCTGCACTGTGGAAGCAGCCGCTTGGTCAGGCGGCCTGAAATAGAGGAGAGAGTTGGCCTTGGAGTTTTGTGAAAGCCTGGTAATAGATGTCATGGTGTTTCTCCTTGAAACAGTTGTTTTCTTTAGAAAAAAATAATCTGATACATTTTCCCTTCTCAATTTTTTACAGCTCTTGCAAGCTTAGGATATGAAAAGAGCTGTGTGTTGTTCAATTGTGCAGCTTTAGCTAGCCAGATCGCAGCAGAACAGAACCTGGATAGTGATGAAGGACTGAAAACGGCTGCTAAGCAGTACCAGGTATGCAGAGAAGCAGTTCCTCCGCAGCGGACAGTGCACGGCGATCCGCAGCGATTGTCACTTAGATGTGTAGTCACTTCTTTCTTAACAGCAAATATTTTCTTGGAAAGTAATTTTTTAAATAAATTGATTCATATGTTGAAACCCTTAGATAAACTCAGTACTGGAGACATTTGTTTCATGGGCCGTATCTGATTTTCCTCACCATTGTATACCCAGTACCTAGCACAGTGCCTGGCACATAATGGAGGCTCAGTAAATGTTGATTGGACAAAATAACATTAGAGGCGTGGACAGAATTGACTACATTTGTGGAGAATCTCTTATGAATCGACTACATTTGTGGAGAATCTCTTATGACCTCATTTAAAACATTTATATATTTTTTTGGTATATTTTCTTAAGAGTAAAACATGTAAAATTTCAGTGGTGTAACAAAACTAATAACTTTTGGCAAGAAAATAAGTTTAATTGTAGATTTCTGGAGAAGTCATATTTAAATGGTCAGGCCTGGAATGTTCTTAAGGTAGCTAACTATATCTTAGGTACTAAACATCAGCTTATATGGCCTGTTTTCTGACAGTTGCTTATTATTACTCATTTTTTATTTAATTCTGAATAGATTTTAATTTGTTTGGGAATAAGGCAGGAGCATTTCTTTTCTTTAAGTTTTTTCTTTTTTTGGTGGTGGTCTTTTCGAGACAGGGTCTCCCTGTAGCCCCAGCTGTCCTGGAACTCACTTTGTAGACCAGGCTGGCCTTGAAGTCACAAAGATCCACCTGCCTCTGCTTCCCGAGTGCTAGGATTAAAGGTGTGTGCCACCTTGTCTGGCTGTCTTTTTTTTTTTTTTTTTTAATTTATTTATTTTTTGTCTTTTTGAGACAGGGTCTCCCAATAGCCCCAGCTGGCCTGGAACTTACTCTGTACATCCGGCTGGCCTGGAACTCACAGAGATCTGCCTGCCTCTGCCTCTCAAGTGCTAGAATTAAAGGTGTGCGTCACCACGCCCAGCTTAAAGATGGTTCTTAGCTGCCATGTGGGTGCTGGGAATAGAGCCCCAGTCATCTGCAAGAGCAGTTGGAGCTCTTAACTGCTGAGCCATCTCTCCAGCCCCTCCTCCCCTTTTTTAAAACGTAGAAGACATCTTCTCCTTCCTTTCCTTCCCTCTTGTCCTCCCTCCCTCCCTCCCTGAAATGGTTTTAATTTCACACCCAATCTTCCCATTGCTAGAGAGGGGTGGGCAGGAGCATTTCAGTGCTAAAAACATTTGAATGGGGTCTGGAGGGATGGCTTAGTAAATCCCAAGCCCAAGAACTGAGTTCCATCCCCCAAAACCATAAAAAAAAATGCTGGGCTTGGTGGCATGTGGTAGTGCACGCCTTTAATCCTAGCACTTGGGAGGTAGAGACAGGAGGATCCCTGGGGCTCACTGACCAGCCAGTTTAGCCTAATTGGTAACCTCCAGGCCAGTGAGAGACCCTGTCTCAAAGATGATGAGCAGCATTCCTGATAATGACACCTGGGATTATCCTCTGGCCTGCACATACACATACACATGCACTTGCTGCACACACATGCATTGGTAAATACCCAAACACATGTACATGCATATAAATAGACAAAAAAATTCACAAATAGTTTTTTTTCCTTCCTCTGTTCTTAGGTAAGGTTTGAAGAAGTGTATTATGAAATATGTTTAATCAGTTTTTTGTCATTACTTTTTTTCCCTGTAATCTACTTTTTTTTTTTTCTTTTCGAGACAGGGTCTCCCTATAGTCCCAGCTGTCCTGGAGCTCACTCTGTAGACCAGGCTGGCCTTGAACTCACAAAGATCCACCTGCCTCTGCCTCCCAAGTGCTCGGATTAAAGGTGTGCACCACCACACCCGGCCCCTGTAATCTACTTTTAATCTTTGTTACTTGCTATTCTAGAACTATAGAAAAATACTCTGCTTATTAATGAGATGTTTTAGATAATAGTATGTGAATTTATTAGTAGTTACTATTCATTGAGTTAACATTTGGAAGACTTGTGTGTAACAGAAAATTAAGCCTCAAATTTAAAGAAATTTTTTTTCTCTCCTGTAGTTTGCTAGTGGTGCCTTTTTACATATTAAAGAGACGGTTTTGTCTGCCTTAAGTCGAGAGCCTACTGTGGATATATCTCCAGATACTGTTGGGACCCTCAGTCTTATTATGCTGGCACAGGCCCAAGAAGTATTTTTTTTAAAAGCCACAAGAGGTAATTCCAATTTCTCCTCTGCTTTCTTGCATGTGAAAACAAGGGCTAGGCTTTCATATTAAGAAGGTGATTAGAATGTAAGGTGTTCCATGTAGACCCAGAGATGATAAGGGAAAAAAAAACAACTAGATAGCCAAGGTAAGTTCAGAGGGAGAGTTGCTTTGAGGAAAATAAGAATACATGATGCGATGGTGGCTGGTGGTCCAGCTGTGGGGAGGCGGTGGTACGGGGTGGAGGTGGTAGTGGGCACATCACACTGATGTTGGATTAGGGTTTCTTAGGCTGGCATGGTGGCACATGCAAGTAGGTGGATCTGAATTTGAGTCCAGCCTGGTTTACATAGTGAGTTGTAGGCCAGCCAGGGTTACATAGTGAGACCCTGTCTTAAAAAACAAACAAAAAAACAAACCCAAAACCAAACCATAACAAAGAAGGGTTTCTTTTTAAAAAAATACTTTATTTATATGTGTGTACATAGGTGTCTTTGGACCTGGAGGTGAAAAGAGGACATTGGATCCTCTGGAGCTGGAGTTACAGGTGTTTTTGAACCACCCAATATGGATGCTGGAATCTGAACTCCATCTTCGTGATCTAGTAGCAAGTGCTCTTAGCTGCTGAGCCATCTCTCCAGTCTTAAGAAGGGTTTCTTTTAGGATGGGTCCTGTTTAAATTAGAGAAGAAGGAGTTACTCAGGCAAAGTCCTTGGTGAATAAGGGGATAAGAACATTTTTGTTTGGTTTCTAAATAAAAACATTTAATAAAAATATATTTAAAAATACTAAATTTAATTTTTAATTACATGTATGTGTATATGTATGTGTCTATGTATGGGTATGTGCATGTGAGTGCAGGTGCCCATGGAGAAGCTTCTGATCCCCTTGGAGTGTTGTGAGCCACCCAGTATGGGTGCAGGGAACCGAACTCAGGTCCTCTGCTTTTAACTACTGAGCCATCTCTCCAGCCTCTAAGAACAGTTCTTGTAAGGTATGTATGTAAGTCAGTATGAGAAAGTGGAGTGTAAGTCAGTATGAGAAAGTGGAGTGTAGACTGACTATCTAAGTGCAGAGAAATTGAAAATAAGAGCTGGCATCTTGTGGAAGAGCTGTGAACAAGCAAAATCTTCTTTAAAACTAGCAGCTTAGCTAGGTGATGATGGCTCACACCAACAAATCTCAGTACTTGGGAGGCTGAGGCAGGATTGCTCTGAGTTTGACACGTTGCTGGGCTACTACGTAGTGAGTTCCAGGCCAGCTTAGGCAACAGCCTGAGACTCTGTGTCAAAAAACCAAACCAAACAAAATGCCCATAGTGATGATTTATTCTTATAATCATGGCACTTAGTAGGCCAACCACGGCTATAGAGTGGGACTTGCCTCTCAAAACTGGGGGGTGGGGGGAGAGAAATAAATATAGAATTCATATACACCAGGTTTATCCTTTGTTTTTATTTGTCTTTTTGAGACAGGGTCTCCCTGTAGCTCCAGCTATCACTATGTAGACCAGGTTGGGCTTGAATTTACAGAGGTCTGAGTGCTGGGATTAAAAGCATGGGCTACCATGCCTGGCTAAGATTAACCTTTTAAAATTATTTATTTATTTGTCAGTCTGTTTGTTTATTTGTTACTTATTTATTTATTTATTTATTTATTGATTGATTGATTGATTGATTGATTGTCTTTTTGAGACAGGGTCTCCCTGTAGCTCCGGCTGTCCTGGAACTCACTATGTAGACCAGGTTGACTTTGAACTCACAGAGACATGCCTGCCTCTATCCCAAGTGCTGGGGTCAAAGGCGTGTGGCACCACTCCTGGCAGATTCACCTTTTTAAACTTTGTAATTCAGTGTTCTTCTGTTGTGTCCACAGAACTTTATATTACCACCACCTTATTTTAGAATATCATTGTCTACCATCCCGTATAACTCTAATCATGTCACTCTTTTCCTTTCTGCCCTTTCAGCCATTAGTCTTTGAATTTGCCTTTGGACTAATTAATGTATAGACAGGGTCTTATGTAGCCTGGTCTAGCCTTGAACTTGCCTATGTAGGTGAGGCTGGCTTTGAACACCAGATCCTCCTGGTTTTACAACTCAAGTGCTAGTATTATAGGCTTGCATGACCATGCCCTACTTACTTTCTGGAAATAATTTTTGTGTAGAAGACTTAATTTCATTAATATGGATTCCTTTATACAGATGCATTAATCTTTGATCTTGATGTCGCTATCAAGTCATGTAACAAGTTATCTAATTTATTTTTCTTTATTTTTTGTGTGTATGTGTCTGCTGTGTATGTGAGTGCTGGCACGTGTTTGTATGTGTGTGCCATGCCACTAATGTGGAGGTCAGAAGACAACTTTCAGGAGTTGGTTCTCTCCTTCCACTATGAGTAGTTCTCCAATTGATGCTCCCTCTACTCAGGTGGTCAAGGTTGTGCAAGTGCCTTTACCTGTTGATGAATCATCCTGTTGGCCCTATCTCATTTATTTTAGGTATAATGGTCGGTTTAACATCTCATTCCAGATAAAATGAAAGATGCCATCATAGCTAAGCTGGCGAATCAGGCTGCAGATTATTTTGGCGATGCTTTTAAACAGTGTCAGTACAAAGACACTCTCCCCAAGGTCAGTTACTATCTTTATAAATGTGGTTATTTTGCATGTGGAAATATTGTTATATATGAGAAACAAGTTGAAAATTATGTATTACAAAGACATTTAAAATTTTAATAGAAGCACTCAAATCTATTTTTAGAAAAATCTTTCAGTTTAAGATGCATGCACCATTCTCTTAGGGGTTGCCTTTGTCTGTCCTCTTGACTAAACCTGTTTTCCTAAAACTGGCAAACTTGGACTGCCTGTCTTCATTGATGCTACCAGATTAAGTGCTGTGACATTTTGGAAGAAGAATGAATACCGAGCATGTTTGTGATTCACATTTTTAATTATTGTCCTGTTTTCTTAAAGATGAGCCTTAAAGCGCAGACAGACATAAGAAAAAAGAGGAAAAGAAAACTTAATAAATTCATCTGATTCCTTGACTAGAATTAAGTTTTACCAACAGGGATAGAAAATTGAGCTGCTAATGGACAGCTAAGGAAAAGCAAGCATCTCACCCACGTGTCACAGGAAGTATGTTTTACTATAATCTTTTCTGAAGTGGCATTGATGTTCAGAGATGATTGTTTGTAAATGACAAAGCAGATGACAAGTAAAGCTGGAATGTTAAAATAGTGAACTTAACTGTGGAGTGAACATTCCACTCCTTTCTGGCAATCCTTCAAGGTCATTCACCTGTATGGTAGCAGATGATAGTGAGTCAGGACAACTTAGAAATATCTTTTAGGAGTCTTTGTAAATTATGAAAGTACAGAAAACAGGGATGAAGTAAAAATGAACAAAAGGGAAACAGTAGTACACATTAGTCAGAAAATGAGCAGTAAAGAGTTAGTGTAAAGATTTCAATACACTGTGGGCTGATGTAGTGGTAGAGTACTTGCTTAGCATGTAAGAAGGTTGGGGTTCCATCCATAGCACTGTGACCTTCACCACTCAAAATTTGGACACACTATGAATCTCAAGTTTGCTCAGGACTCTTGGCTATTAGTGATTGATCACCTTTACAGAAACCCATGGTCTCCTCCCACTTTGTGTTCAGTTGCACAGTGCACTATTATAGCCCCTTTCACCAGTCGTTCAGTCCTGTCACCAAGAGAAGACTATCATCTCTGAGGCTTGAAAGCCACCTCTACAGCCTCCTGGGTCTTCCTAACATCTGTTCATGTACCAGGTTGCTCCAGCCTTCCTATAAGTACCCCATGAACTACAATTTGCGATTGAGATGTCTTTATAGTTTTCTTTTTACTAACAAAGCTCATAAGGTATTTTCATATTCTAGTTACATACTGGAATATCTGCAATTAGTGGTTCAGGAAGCTAGGAGATTATTCACTGGCAGACAGGAAGACACTCCAGGTAGTAATCTGGATTTTGATTCTCCCATTTTTGTCTGGGTAGTAGTTGTCTAGTATATTTCTTAGGTTTTTAAAATATCATGTGCTTCCGATAAATAGATTGGAGGCTGTGACCGAGCCTCTACCAATACAGTGGTTCTCTAGGTTTGTGTGTTTGGACTTTCTAAGTGTAGTTTTGACTCTAATTATTTTAAAGATCAATTAGGGCAAAATTACAGTATATCAGTATAATTAGTCAGCACATTTGTATGTCTGTGATGTGTTGGTTTTTTTTTTTGATTATATGGTACTGATATGTTAGTGTTTATATGATACAAAAATCATTTTTATTAGCTAAAGTAACCTTATTATAGTCTCATAGCATATGAATTGAAGTGAGAACTTACCATAACTATCTTTTGTCTTTTAAACATGGTGAAACAGTCAGCTATAGAGCATTTTCCTTAGTATATGTGAGTAATGGTGGGTGAGGTAACCAAGGGCTGGGCAAGGGTGCAGGAGAAGGCTCCTAAAGCTGAGCTTGGTATTCCTCCATGAACACCCCACTCCTCTTCCTCGTGCATGCCTGCCTTCCTTCTGACTTCATGGCTCAATAAAAAGAGCTATAAAACTTGAATTGGCTTCAGTTAACAATTTGAAAAAAAAAAAAAAATCCCTTAAGACACAAAATTGAATTCATAGACTTAAATTCCCCTAAAATCCTGAGGTCTTTTCTGCTTACACCTAGTGACTAACCTGTCTAAACCTTAATGAGTGATCTAATTTCTGTCTCCTTTCCCTTTTTCTTCCTGCATCCCATGTTGTCTGTGATGGTTTGTTTGGTTGGACTCTCCCCTGGTCAGTATTTTTATTTCCAGGAGGTGTTCCCCGTCTTGGCTGCAAAGCACTGCATCATGCAGGCCAATGCTGAGTACCACCAGTCTATCCTGGCAAAGCAGCAGAAGAAATTTGGGGAAGAGATTGCAAGGTTACAGGTGAGTCTCTTAGTGGCAAATACATGGATAACTTCGTTCTCCACTTTGTATGTACTGAGATGCCAAGGTTTGCTCATAGAAACCTTTCCCATTCCTCACCTCTATCAGCAGACTGTTTTCCTCTTCAGGCTTTACCTACAGCATGCTTTGTGACGTCTTAGATTTTTTTTCTAAAAATTTCTTGTAAAATTTGTATTTAGGCTGGGCGTGGTGGCGCACGCCTTTAATCCCAGCACTCAGGAGGCAGAGACAGGCGGATCTATGTGCGTTCAAGGCCAGCCTGATCTACATAGTGAGTTCCAGGCCAACTGGGGCTACAGGGAGACCTTGTCTCAAAAATACCCCCCTCAAAAAAAATTGTATTTAGCTTTTGTATTTATCCATGTTTATTTTAATGTAAAATTTTTCTAAATTAATTATGTCCCAAGAAGATATGATGTGTGCTTAACTTGAGTTTTAGCCTTGGTCTAAACTGGAGATTATAATTCTAGTTTGGGAGGGACATGGTGGATATATACTGTCCTTTCACTGTGACATATATCTCCCCCCCCGCCCCCCCTCCCCTGGCCCCTCTGAGGGGCTAGGTGTCTTCAATTACTTTTCACCTTAGTCTTTTTTTTTTTTTTTCTTATTTTTGGTGTATTTTTGAGACAGGGTCTCCCTGTAGCCTCAGCTGACCTGGAACTCTGGCCTTGAACTCAACAGAGATCTGCCTGCCTCTGCCTCCTGAGTGCTGGGATTAAAGGTGTGCGCGACCATGCCCGGCCTTTACCTTAGTTTTTGAGAAAGGATTCTTCACAACCTGGGCTTCAAGTTTGGGCCTAGAGTGGCTAATATGATAGCTGTCAGGGACTGTCAGGAGTATTGGCAGTAGGGAAGCAAACACAGCATCTGTGCTGCTGGATCTGTTGTCATACTTTCAATGCCACTAAGCATTAAGTGCCCCAGTTCTGGGCTCTGGATAAGGATGTCAAGTGGTTTGCTGGAGGTTTGGAGTTTAGCTGGTACTGCAGTGAACCTTGTGGGCAGATAAGTAGCTTTACTCCCTGCATCACACTTGGGGCAGTAAGAGTCCAGAGCTATTCTCAGGTGCTGAGCTCACTTTCTAGTCTCCCCACGAGGGTGGATGTACCTCCAGTACACTGCCTGCTTCCATTGCGTGTGGTGGTCTGCAATTTTTGGCGTGTTGGAGTCTAGTTACCTAGTTCTAGTTCTGAAGAATTGGCCCCTAGGACTGTTTCTCACTGGGTGCTTGTTGGAGGTTGACTTCAGGCTCTGTGACTTGTGATTGACTACTCCTTATTCTCAGGCCCTCAGGATAGCTCAGTTTTAGCCTGTTCTCTCCCCTATGCCACCTTGCCCCAGACAGGGTCTCACTATGTAGCACTGACTATGTAGACCATGCTGGCCTGGAACACATAAGAGATCACTCGCCTCACAAGAGATCCACTCAAGAGATCCACTCCTGACTTCTGGGGTTAAAGGCATTTGCCACCACACCAGCCTTGTAGCTCATTTTTAAATAGGTTTCCTCTCAAGGTGATGACCAACCATTTTGGGTCATGTTGAGTGCCACTATGGAGTTCCCCTTCACTGCTCACCTGTCCTGCTTGGGGGAGTCACTATGGTACCAAATCCTACAACAGGGTTTGAGGATTGAGAAAACTGTAGATGAGTCCAGCTGTCCTGGAACTCACTCTGTAGACCAGGCTGGCCTTGAACTCACAAAGATCCCCCTGCCTCTGCCTCCCAAGTGCTAGGATTAAAGGCGTGGGGCACCAAGCCTGGCAGCTTACCTTTTTTATGAGGCCTCTTAGAGACCTCTTTCACTAGAGGAGCCCAGGCTTGGAGTGCAGCCCTTCTGTTTCCTGTATCGTTTAGCTGTCCCATGAGTTCCTTTGTCAATTTGGACACTCTTCTGTCTTTGGGGCAGTCTATCCTGACTTTTTTTTTTTTTTTTTTTTTTTTCTTTTCTTTTGAGATAGGGTCTCCCTATAGCCCCAGCTGGCCTGGAACTTGCTATGTAGTTGAGGATTAACTTAACTCCTGATCTTCTCCCTCCCCAAGTACTGGCATTGAAGGCCCTACCACGCCCATCTTAAACCTACCTGTTTTCATATGGATGATTCATGGTAATGCCCGGGAGATACTTTTTATTTCCTTATGTTTAAATGTGACTGATTTTCTTGGAGCTCCTGGACTGGGGAATGGGCCTGGGTATTTTTTAAATTTTATTTATCTTTTATTTTTATGTGTATTTGTGTGCTTGTATAAGAGCACCATGTGCATGCAGGGTCCCACAGAGGAGAACAGGGCATTTGGGTGCCCTGGAACTGGAGCTCCCCTGTGTGGGTGCTATAACTATTGTTCTTGCTTGCTTTCAATTACTGTGACAAAACACTCTGACCAGTATCAACTTGGGGAGGAAAGGGTTTATTCGTCTTATATCTCCCAGGTCACAATTCATCACTTAGAAAAAGCCCAAGGCAGGAACTCGGGGCAGGAATCTGGAGGCAGGAGCTAATGCACAGGACATAGAAGAATACTGCTTACTGACTTGCTCCTTTGGCCCATGCTCAGCCTGCTTTACAATATAGAACAACCTGCCCAGGGGTGGTACTGCCCACAGTGGGCTAGACCCTCACACGTCACTCAGAAATCAATAAAATACCCCATAGACATGACCACAGGCCAGTCTACTGGAGGTAGTTCCCCAGTTGATGCTCCTACCCAGGTGTGTCAGGTTGACAACTAAAGCTGTCCAGCACTATTAAATGCAGAATTTAAGAACTTTTTATTTTTATTTTTTTGTCTTTTTGACAGGGTCTCCCTGTGGCTCTGGCTGTCCTGGAACTCACTCTGTAGGCCAGCCTGGTCTACAGTGTGTGTTCCAGGACAGCCGGAGCTACGGGGAGACCCTGTCTCAAAAAAAGAAAAACAAACAAACAAAAAAATATACTCAAATTACCCTAATTCTTTTTATTTATTTTTTTATTTTTTGAGTATTAGTGCATTGCCTGTGTGTATGTGTGGCTTTTTTTGCGGGAAGTATCTTTTTGAGACAGGGTCTCCCTATAGCCCCAGCTGTCCTGGAACTCCCTATATAGACCAGGCTGACCTTGAGCTCACAGAGATCCGCCTGTCTCTGCCTCCTGAGTGCTAGGATTTGCCTGTATGTATATAAGTACACCTGTGTTGTACAGTTCCCACGGAAGTCAGAAGAGGGTGTTAGATCCTCTGGAACTGGAGTTGAAAATGGTTGTTAGCTGTCATGTGTGTGCTGAGAATTGAACCTGGGTCTTGTGCTAGAGCAGCCAGTGTTCTTAACTGCTGAGTCATTGACAATTCTTTTGACTTTTATCTGTGTCAGAATTTGAGCCTTAAATTCATGTCAAACATTTTTTCCCCTATTGACACCTAAATGCTATAGTGCTTGGTTGGCTTGTCTGATACACCATTTCTTTCACTAAGAGGCCAGCTCATTGGGGTTTCTGCATGTTTGAATGCCTGAAGGTGTTTTTCTGTTTTCTGACTTCTGTGGTTTCAAGACTCTTGTCTTAGAGCTCCAAAAGGGCTTTTAATACTTTTAAATAGCTGTTGCATTTCTGTGACTTGTAGAAATAATAGCCAGCCTTCCTGTCCTTTTATATTCATATTGACCTACCCATAGATTTCTTTCATTGCCTTGGCAATTCACTTGTGTATTTAAAGGGATGTTTGCTATTACCCCTCTATGTTTAGATTTTTGTGCTTGTGTGTAATTGGAGAATTTCTAGGTTATTCCATCAACTACAATCCTGGAAATGCTGGAGTTTTTAAACATCAGTGCTTAGTAGAGAAAGAAAGCATTCTTGTTTGGTTTTTTTTTTTTTTCATTTTTCTTTTCAGCATGCAGCAGAATTGATTAAGACTGTGGCCTCTCGTTATGATGAATATGTCAGCGTGAAGGATTTTTCTGACAGAATCAGCCGTGCCCTTACTGCAGCAAAGAAGGATAATGACTTCATTTATCATGATCGTGTTCCAGACCTTAAAGATCTGGATCCTATTGGCAAAGCCACACTTGTGAAGTCCACCCCAGTCAATGTACCCATCAGCCAGAAATTCACCGGTACGTCTTTTCTTCAGATAATGCTTTAGTCCACTTGGGTTCTTTCCAGTTTTTTGTTTGTTTTTTTTTTCCTCTCACAGACCTTGAAAATGATTGATTTCCCATTTTAAGTGAAGAAGATGGTGCTTTGGTGAAGCTGGCTCCTTCCTCCAGGCTCACCTGTGTTTTTAATGTAAAATTACACATAAATTCTTTCATGCTTTGATTATAACCTGCGTTCATACTGTTAACACGAATGTGGTGGGGCCTGGAGAGATGGCTCAGTGTGAAGAGTGCTTACTACTCTTGCAGTGGACCTGGGTTCTGTTCCCAGCTCCCACAACCGCCTGTACTCTAATTCCAGGGGTTCTAAAATCTTCCTCTGGGCTCCAAGGATTCCTGCATGCACATGGTGTACATAAACTCACAAAGGCAAACACACATACACATAAGTAAATTTTTTAAAAAAGATAAAATGAATTCAGGAACAGGTGTGGTGGCACACACCTGTAGCCCTAGCACTTGTAAGGTTGAGGCAGGAGAAATCTGAGTTTGAGGCTAGCCTGGTCTGTATAGTGTGTTCTCTAGGCCTGCCTCAGAGTTAAGACCCTTAGACAAGCAGGGTCTTTTTTTTGGTCTTTTCGAGACAGGGTCTCCCTACAGCCCCAGCTATCCTGGAACTCACTTCTGTAGACCAGGCTAGCCTTGACCTCACAAAGATCCTCCTGCCTCTGCCTTCCAAGTGCTAGGATTAAAGGTGTGCACCACCATGACTGGCCTTGGGGTCATATTTGTATTCGATAAATGTCACAGCATTCCATATTGTGAATACTGTTTATACATGAGGATGTGGATGCTCAGAGCAATTCCCTTTTGTAAAGTTACATAGCTAGATGGAGCTACAAACTCAGTCTAGCACTGTGACTCAATCAGTTTAATGAACAAGTGAGCGGTGCCACTAGAGATCCCTTGTATAGAATGACATAAATGTAAAGCAAATGAAGTTCCAAGAAAGGCAGTGCGGATTGCTGCTGTGGTCCATTAGTGTGGGGCTCCAGACTTCACTGTTGTGCTTTCCATCATGACCCAGCTTTGGGTCTTGGGATGTCAGAGAGAAAACAGGTAGTCTCTTTTGGGGTTTGTGTTTTTACCTCAAAATTGATTTGGAACGTCTCTTCCTGTTTTAGATTTGTTTGAGAAGATGGTGCCTGTGTCTGTGCAGCAGTCCCTGGCTATGTTTAATCAGAGGAAGGCAGACCTGGTTAACAGATCAATTGCTCAGATGAGAGAAGCCACCACCTTAGCAAATGGGTAGGTGGAACCTCTCATAAATTGGACTCAGAAGTATTAACATTTCTATTTTGTTTTTTGAATAATGAACATTTTTAGTTGGTGATGTTGATACACAAACATGTACACCTTTCTTGGGGGCATTTTATTAAGATTTAGGTAAAAAGAAAGTGAAATACAGAAAACAGGTATACTATTTGACTATTTTGTATTTTAAGAGTTATTCTCAGTTGCTTAAATTTGAAAAAAAATAAAAAAGAGTTTTTTTTTTTTTTTTTTTTTTTTTTTGGGGAAATGTGAGTCCTGTAAGATGGACAGTGCAAGGTAGGCCAGATGACTCAGCGGGGGTACAACTGCTTATTGCCAAGCCGCATGACCTCAGTTTGATCTCCAGGACTTGAGTGATATAATGGACAGAATTGACTCTGGATAGTTGTCTTCTGATCTCCATATGCACACTGTGGCACACGCCCATTTACTTTTATACCCACACAAATAAAGTGTAAAAAGGTACTGTAAACCAATTTTTATAGAAGATTAAGTAAGGATTTCATTGATTTAAACAGATATACTTTGCCCATAATGGAATGCACTCATTTAAAGTATAGTTCAGATAGTTTTGATACATATGTAATCCCATGCAAATACCACAAAGATGAAAGTAGAGAGTGTAATGTAAGAAGTTAGTCCTTGGCTGGGCGTGGTGGCGCACGCCTTTAATCCTAGCACTTGGGAGGCAGAGGCAGGCGGATCTTTGTTAGTTCAAGGCCAGCCTGGTCTACAGAGGGAGTTCCAGGACAGCTGGGGCTACAGGGAGACCCTGCCTAGAAAAGACCAAAAAAAAAAAAAGAAGTCCGTCCTCTCATGCCGCTCTCCCTTCAGTCTCTTTTTCCTTAGTTCCTGGCTGCTACTTATGTGCTCTCTGTCACTGTAAGTTAGGTGTGCTTTCTACACAATTTAACATAAATGTAATAATTATGGTGTGTACACTATATACATCATACACTGTACTATGTATAATATAACAGTATGCACAGTGTGTGTGTGTATGTATATATATGTATTATATATATATATAGATATAGATATATATATATATACAATGTGTATTATTCATTTTATCATTACTGTGCTAAAATACCTGTAAGAAGCCTGTTATAGGAGAAAAGGTTTTATTTGGTTCATGACTTGAGAAGGTTCAGTCATGGTGGGAAGGCTTGGTGGTGGGAGCAGCTGGCTCTGATAACAGGAGCATGAGGCAGCTAGTTACAGTGCAGCTAAAACAGGAAGCAGGAGAGACTGGTGCAAAGCAGGCTGGGGTGTGATCCCTGAAGCTTGTCCTCCAGAGATCTACTTCCTCCAGGTAGGTAGGCACAACCTTTTAAAGGTTCCAGAACCTCTCAGAACAGTGCCACCGAGCTGTAGACCAGGAGCTCAGGCACATGAGCCCATGGGGGACATTGAACATTCCAGGAATAACAATTAGTTTTCTGTCATTCTTTCTTATGAAAGAATACTGTGAAAACAACATAAGAGAAGTTCTTGCATTTTTTTTTTTTATTCTGTTGCTGTGGTAAAATACTTGACAAAAAGTGACTCAAAGGTAGAAAGGTTTCTTTTGGATTATAGTTCCAGAGGGACAGAGGGTGGGGAAGTGGAGGATACTCAGCATGAAAATCTGAGGGCCTCTGTGTTAAAATGTGTGTTAGACACATTTTCTTTTTTTTTTTTAATTTTTTATTTTTTATGTGTATGAGTATACTGTCTGCATGTAGGTTGGTGCATCCGTGTCGTGCAATGCTGCGGAAGTCAGAAGAGGGCGTCGGATTACCCTGGAACTGTAGTTAAAGATGATTCTTAGCCGCCATGTGGGTGCTGGGAATCGAACCTGGGTCCTCTGCAAGTGCAGTTGGCACTCTTAACCGCTGAGCCATCTCTCCAGCTCTGACACATTTTCTACCACTGGGTTAAATTCTTCGTCATTTGTTGCCCTTATTTATTTAAAAAAATTGTGCTGGCTGTGGTGGTGCACGCCTTTAATCCTAGCACTTGGTGGGGGTGGGGTGGGTGCAGAGGCAGGATCTCTGTGAGTTCAAGGCCATCCTGAAAAATTTGTGTGTGTTGGGGCTGGAGAGATGGCCTAGTGGTTAAGAGCGCCGACCGCTCTTACAGAGGACCCGGGTTCGATCCCCAGCACCCACATGGTGGCCGAGAACCGTCTGAAACTCCAATTCCAGGAGAACTCCAGCTCCAGGGGAATCCGAGACCCTCTTCTGACCTCCACGGCATTGCACGACATGGGTGCACAGACCTGCATGCAGACAGTACATTGATACACATACAGAAATAAATAAAAAAAAAAAAAGAAAAATTTGTGTGTGTTTATATGTATGCATCCCCTGTGTGTGCAGAGCCTATGGAGGCCAGAGGATGGCACTGGGTTCTCTGGAGCCAGAGTTAACAGACAATTGTGAGCTGTCCAGTATGGGTGCTGGGACTGAATCTGGGTCCCCTGGAAGAGCAATGTGTACTCTTAACTGCTGAATCATCTTTCTGTCTCCTGTTTGTTGCCTTTTTAAAATTAAATTTGCCTGGGGCCAGCAGCATGGCTCAGCATTTATAAAGGCACTTCCTGCCAAGTCTGACAACCTTATTTTGACTTCCGGGACCCATGTGGTGGAAGGAGAGAACTGACTCTTGCAGAGTATCCTCTGATCCACATGTGGATAACAGCACCAGTGTGTACTTCTTCCCCTTAAATAAATTAATGTAATAAAAAATTGAAGTTTTTTTCGTCTTACCTATATCTTTTTTTGGGGGGAGGTGTCTTTTGGAGATAGCATCTTCCAGCTGGCCTGGAACTCACTGTGTAGACTAGGCTGGCCTTGAACTCACAGAGATCTGCCTGCCTCTCCTTCCTGAGTGTTGGGATTAAAGGCGTGTGCCACTATGCCCTGTTCCAAAGATAGAATTTCTGATTTTTAATTAACTTAGTCTAAAATAAGTTTCGAGTATAGACCAACTCTATATAGATGGTTTGATCTGTCATAATTTTTCTTTTAACTTTGGCTTTTAATTATGAATTGTGAATTTAAATATCTCAATTATTTTTGTTTTTTGAGATAGGGTCTCATTATGTAGCTCTGGCTGGCCTGGGACTTGCTATGTAGACCAGGCTGGACTCAGACTCAGAGTTTGGCCTCTGCCTCCTGACTGATCAGATCAAAGATGTGTGCTACCACTACTAGCTTATTTTAATTTTTTGAAAATTCCATACATATAAATGGTCTATCTTGGTGTATCCACCCTTACTCCCTTCCTCCAGCTCCCCTCTCCTGCACATCTCTCACTTCACTCCCAACTTCATGTCTGCTTTTTTTTTTTTTTGTTTAATCACGTTAACACTGATTCTCCCTTCCCCCTAATCTTTGCTTTATTTTCCTATTAATGGGGGGGGGTCATTTTTTTTTTTATTTGGATGGATATAAGTGATTCATATTTGAAAGATGGTATAGACTTACACATGACATAGTATCTCATATTTTCCAGGGTATTGGCATCCCTCAACCTCCCAGCAGCAATTGAAGATGTGTCTGGAGACACTGTACCTCAGTCTATAGTAACCAAATCTACATCTGTAGTTGAACAGGGAGGCATCCAGACCGTAGACCAGTTGATAAAAGAACTACCTGAACTACTTCAGAGAAACAGAGAAATCTTAGATGAGGTATGTTCTGAAAGATTGATTTTTCTAGTAAAAATTCCTGTTGGTATCTAGTAGGAGTTAGGACTGGTGGTTCCATGGGGTAATGCTCATTACCCGAGTGGGTTAACCCATTGCTTCAGTAAAGGACGTCTTCCAGCCTCAGGAAGAATTCTGCTGGGAGTTCATTCATTCTTAGGACAAAATAGGAGTGCTTCAATTTCAAATGAATGCTGGGTTGATGAGTGTGCTCCATCACACTCAGTTTATACAGTGCTGGAGACGGAAGCCAGGGCTCTGAGCATGCTTGGTAAGCACTCTGCCAGCTGAACTACATCCCCAGCCCTGGACATCAGTTTCTTGAAGTTAGACTCCTTTAGGTCATCAGATGGTTTATAAGATGGCTACTACATTCATTTGCCATAGATGTGGTATTTTTGAAATGAAAACGGGTAAAGTTTCTCTGTCCTTACCTCCTCCACTCCCCCTCTGCCACACCTCCCTCCTCCCTCTCTCCTGACACTTACTGGCACAGTTTTTCTTTTGTGGTGCTATTTTACCGGCTTCCTAATTGGTGTTCTGATTTCCTCAGTGAGAGATACATTCAGACTGGTTATTTAGGTTCTGGCCAGATTCTCTTACCAGTACTCGAGATCTGCCCTCCTCTGGCTCCTCTGTGCTGGGAGTAAAGGCATGCGCTACCACGCCCAGGTCAAAAACATTATTTTTATTTTCAACTTTTATTTTAGTTATGTATGTTTGTGTGCTCATGTGCCCATGTCACCATGCATGTGTGTAGATCAGAGGGTGACTTTAGGAGTCAGTTCTCTCCAGCATGGATTCTGGAGATTGAATTTAGGTTGTCAAGCTTGCTCAAGAAGTGCTTTTACAAACTACTGCACTACCTCGTTGGCCCCCAAAGGCATTTTTTTTTTTTTAAATGAAACCACGTAGTATTCAGTTTGTTGTATTAGGATAGAAATGCGCTTGTATTATTCAGTTTTTTTCCTTTGTTTTATGGCTTCTGAGGTTGAAAACGTTTTGTTTATGATTTCTGTTTATTTTAATCTTCAAACTTTTTTTTTTCTTTGGTCTCCCTGTTAGCCCCAGCTGTCCTGGAGCACACTATGTAGACCAGGCTGGCCTTGAATTCACAGAGATCTGCCTTCCTCTGCCTCCTGAGCACTGGGATTAAAGGCATGCACAACCATACCATGCTTAATCTTAAAACTTTTAAAAAGGTCGTTTGGGTATGTGGATTAAGTAAAGTTTTCATTTTTTCCTTGGAGACAGGGCTCAGATAGCCAGGTTGGCCTCAGATCGCTATGCCGCTGGAGCTGTCCTTGAATTGTTCATTCTCCTGCCTCTGCCTCGTGAGTTCTCTGTTACAGCCTGCATCTCCACCTCTGGCTTTTACATGGTACTGCTGATTGAACTTATGGCATTTGCTCTAAGCAAGAACTTTTGAGCTTTATCTCTAGCCATTTTTTCTTTTTCCTGAGAAGGTAGTAGCTAGCCTTAACCTTAAGTTTTATGACTTTTTTTTTTGGTGATGCTGGGAATCAAACCCACCAGCACTTTGTACTTTTACTGAGCTATGTCCCTAGCTTAATTTTTTGACATAATTTAGATTTGTGCAACAAAATAAGTACCAGCTAAGTGTGGCTCACACCGTAATATCGGCACTTAGAAGGCAGGAGGATCACAAATTTGAGGTCAGTCTGGGCTATACATTGAGATAGTTTCACACAAAATAGAAGAAAATGTACCAGTTTACATGCTAATCAGTCAGTAATACTAAAGTATTTCCATTGGATTAACTATCACCTCTGTTGGTTTGAGGAAAGCATGGTGGCTCATGCCTATAATTCCAATACTTAGGAAATGGAGGCAGAAGGGTGGCTGCAAGTTTGAGGTCACTATGATCTTCATAGCTCTAGCCAGGGCTATGTAGCAAAATCTTGTCTCAAAGCAATGACAAAACATCATCATTAAAAGACAAGAAAATATGGCTGGGCATGGTGGCGCACGCCTTTAATCCCAGCACGTGGGAGGCAGAGGCAGTTGGATCTCTGTGAGTTCAAGGCCAGCCTGTCTACAGAGCGAGTTCTAGGCCAGCTGGGACTACAGGGAAACCCTGTGTCAAAAAAAACACCCCCCCCCCCGGGTGCACAAACTTGCATGCAGACAGTACATTCATACACATATAGAAATAAATAAAATTAATAAAAAAAAAAACACCCCCCCAAAATAAAATAAAATAAAATAAAAACAAACAAGCTTTTAGACTTCGTAAAGAACCAAACATGTTAAGAGTTTTTTATGCCAGAAATGATATCTCAACTTTTTTGCTTCCTTTAAGTCACTAAGATTGTTGGATGAGGAAGAAGCAACTGATAATGATTTAAGAGCAAAATTCAAGGAACGCTGGCAAAGGACTTCATCCAATGACCTCTACAAGCCTTTAAGAGCAGGTAACAATGTGAATAAATGATTTTTACTCAAATTCCCACTTTGGATCTCTCTCTCTCTCTCTCTCTCTCTATCTCTCTTTTCTCACACACATTGCTTTTTTTTAATTTAAAAAAGTTTCATTTCTATTTTATGTGTATATTTTGCTTGCATGTATCCCGTGTTGTGCAATGTCTGTGGAGGTCAGAAGAGGGCACTGGATCCCTTGAGCTAGAGTTACAGATGGTTGTTAGCTGCCATGCATATGGCTGAGAACTGGACCTGGGTCCTCTGCAAAAGCAGCCAGTGCTCTTAGCCACTGAGCTATCTTTCCAGCCCCTAATCTACTTTTATTTTAAGTGAGATATTCTTTGAGAGAAGAGTACTTTTTTTTATTTATTTTTTTATTTTTTGGTCTTTTCGAGATAGGGTCTCTCTGTACACCCAGCTGTCCTGGAACTCTGTAGACCAGGCTGGCCTTGAACTCACAAAGATCCACCTGCCTCTGCCTCCTAAGTGCTAGGATTAAAGGCGTGCGCCACCATGCCCGGCTTTTTAAGTGAGTTGTGATTTATTTGGGAATGATTTTTTCCTATATTTATGAGTTATAGAAAAAATTTAGACTGTTTTCTTTTGTTTGGCAGACATTAACCAAATTATGTATGCTAAGTTTAACATAGAGCTATGCCCCTGGTTTTATAAATGAATTTTTTTTTTTCCAAAGCAAAAATACAAAGATTGATAGGAGTTGAGGGTTATTGTGTAGTGAACTGGGGCCTGTAGAAGGGGAAGATGAATGAGGATGAGGACCAGAACCTAACAGTACAAATCCACTACCTGAGCCTGCTAAGCTCTGGAAACTTTTCCTCTAGAGGGAGCCAACTTCAGAGCAGTTTTAGATAAAGCTGTACAAGCAGATGGACAAGTAAAAGAGCGTTACCAGGCCCATCGTGACACCATCGCGTTGCTGTGTAAGCCGGAGCCTGAGCTGAATGCCGCCATCCCTTCTGCTAACCCAGCAAAGACTATGCAGGGCAGTGAGGTGAGTGTGGAATCTGATGTCAGTGGCCATTTGTTCTTGAAGCTCTGTTCAAGCTATGTACAGTGCCTTATTGTTATCTTTTTTTTTTTTTTTTTTTTTTTTTTTTATTTTATTATCCGTACGTGTGAAATGTATTGTGTGATGCAGTCTGTGTACCCGTGACGTGCAAATGCCGCGGAGGTCAGAAGAGGGCGTCGGACTCCCCTGGAACTGGAGTTCTCCTGGAATTGGAGTTTCAGACGGCTCTCGGCCGCCATGTGGGTGCTGGGGATCGAACCCGGGTCCTCTGCAAGAGCGGTCGGCGCTCTTAACCGCTAGGCCATCGCTCCAGCCTTATTGTTATCTTTTAAGTGGCTTGAGGTGTATGTAGCTCCATGGTAGCACACTTGCTTAGCAAGAATAAAGCTTTGGGTTTGATCCTAAGCACCACATGCATATGCACACTGACACACATGTAATCACATATATGTAACAGCAAATTGGGGATGCTATATACATATACACACAGATGTATATACTGTGTGTTCTAGTTTGCTTTTTGTTGCTGTGATAAACACATGACCAAAAGCAATGTGGGGAGGAAAGGGTTTATTTGAGCCTGTACTTCATAGTCCATCATTGAGGGAGGCTAAGGCAGGAACTGAAGCAGAGACCATGGAGGAACACTGTTGACTGGCTTGCTTCCTCTGGCTTGTTCAGCTATCCCCCTACCCCCTTTTTATTTGACAGGGTCTCTCTAATCCCAGCTTGCTTGGAACTCAGTTTTGGAGACCACAGAGATTTGCCTGCCTCTGCCTCCCTAGTGCTGGGAATAAAGGTGTGTGCCACCATGCCCAGGTCAGCATACCCTGAAATGAAAAAGACCGGGCACCTTTTTAATCACAATTTGTTTCTTGTAATGTTTGTTACACTACCTTAACATCATTGTCCAAATTGGGACTACTTTTTAAGGAAATATTGACAAGGTGTGTGTGTTAGTAAGTGGATAACATCATCAAGGCATTTTTAATGGTATCAGCAGTAGGACATTTGATTGGGGAAGTCCTGAAGAGAAGAGAAAGTGCTAGTGTGAGTTAGTGGTGACTACTTTGAGGTCCAGTGATGTCATAGGGTCAGATAGATGCTTCTCTGTGTGCAGGAAAATGACCCTAGGGCAAGAAATACTGCACTGAAGAATATGGGTGTCCTGGGATACTAGAGTCTGAAAGTTGTCCACACTGTTACTTGTCTTTATATAGAATAATTTTACATATTCTTCCAAAGCACTATGCTAAGTACTTTGGAAAATTAACAAATGAATCAGACAGCTTTTATTATCTCAATTTATGGACCAGTGTAGAAAGCTAGACAGACAACAAAGATAAAGGTTAGACATTTACTGCTGCAATAGAGAAAGCATTGGAAGTGCGCTGTAGCGATTTGGGTGAAGTGCTTTTGTTTCAGCAGTTTGGAGTTCCTGTTTGGGGAGGCTTCTTGGGAAGTTGCACATTATAAGAACTGAATGGCTAGGCAGAGCAAAGATCCACTCAGGGCTGAGTTAGTCTGAGTGTCTGGAGGTGTGGTGGATGCGCAGAGCAGCACAGATGCTGGGCAGCATTCCACCTGCAGAGAGGGCCACAGAGCTGAATGTGTAATGGACTCAAATCTCAGGGGACTAATGATAGGCAGGGAGTATCAGTTAGATGCCTGGTGACGTGGGGAAGAAAAGAGAGGTGATCAGAAAATTTTTATTTGTCAAGAACAAAGAATCTAAAAAAAGACTGACTCCTTGTCCCCCAACAGCAATAAAATCCAAATCTATGTCCTGCAAAACTGAGGATTAAATTTAGGGCTGGTGCATATTATGAAAGGACTCTACCTCTGTCACTGAACTGTGTCCCAAGCAAGTTCCCCCCACCTCCCCTCTTTTTTTTGAGACAAGGTCTTGCTGAGTTGCCCAAGAAGGTGTTGAACTTGTGACTCTTCTGTCTTAGTTTCTTGGCAGTGCTGGGTATTAAATCCAGGGGTTTGTGCATGCCAGGCAAGCACTCTGCCACTGTATTAGTCACTTCTGTTGCTGTGATAACCACCATGACCAAGGGAACTTACAAAAGGAAGAGTTTATTTGAGCTTATGATTCCAGGGAATTAAGAGTCCAATGTGGCGGGGAGGCATGGTGGTTGGGGCTGGAGCAGAAAGCCGAGGTTCACATCTCCAGTGAGCACAGGAAGTCAAGAGAGGGAGAGCAATTAGAGCCTGCAAGGCTTGTTGAACTTACTAAGCCCCCCCCCCCAGTGACTACTTCCTCCAGCATGGCCACGCCTTCTAAGATCTACCCAAACAGCACCACCAACTGGGGACAAAAATGTCTGAATACTTGAAGCCTGTGGGGGTCATTCTCATTCACACCACCATAGACACTAACCACTTCCCTTGCCCTTTTGTGTCTTATTGATGATTATATTTATATAGCTATTGTCCTTTGATCTTCCTCTCAATGGAAAAGAAAAAAATGGTTGTACTAAGCCAAATCAGAATTAGTAAGCACTTATTGATACTTTGTTCATCTATATTAATAGCATTACATAAGGGAAAAAAGCTTTTCTAATCAACATGAAATTATTTTACTGAAGCTGGATTTTCCTGATTAATGATAACCAAAAATGTTGACTACTTTGTGTGTTTATGTATTATGAGCCTCTGTTAATCAAGGGGCAAGTATGATGTAGTTATCAAGGCTATTTCAGACTGCTGTTACAGTGGTTAATGATAGTTTAGCCAGAATGTCTATGAAAAACATAGCCATTTGAATTAATAAAGTTTCACAGCATAAATGTTTTATTCAGAAGTCAAAACTTGATGATAGAGCTATTTTTCTATTAATGTGAAGAAGTCTGTTATCTTTATTTCTCTTAAGTCTGTTATAGTGTTAGCTATTGATAGTCTGGAATTGTGCAGCTACTGGGAGTTAGTATTTAAAGATCCTTACACTGAATGCTTTGGGCCAGCATTCTGGATTGTGCAGTAGAGTCTGAAACCTTGTTCTGTGGTTGGCCTTCCTAGCAAACTGAATCTGGTCAGAGGAATATACATCTTTTTTTTTTTTTTTTTAAATCTGCTCAGAGATAGTACATTAAGAGCATTGTAAAGTTGTCTGTTCTCTCTGAGAGGGACCTGGTACCTCCTCTTCTCTTTCTTTCTGACAGTGTCTGATGTAGTGTCATACTCACTGTGTAGCCTAACATGGCCTTGGATTTCTGATCCTTCTTCCTTTACCTCCTGAGTGCTGGGATTACAGGTATGCTCACTATACTTGGTTTATGTGGTACTGGAGATTGAGCCCAGAGATTTGTTCATGCTAGGCAACTGAACTATATGTCCAGCCTGGGGTATCTTTTTCTAAACTACACCAATGTACTTTATAGATTAATAGGGATCTGAGGGCAAAGCCTTTTCCTCTTGATGTTTTTTAATAATAGAAGTTTTGTAGACAGTATTGAGAACGGCTATTATCTGTTCATTCATGTTCTTCAACAGGGATTATGGTGTTTTATGTATCAGTTGCTGTGCTGAGCACTGTGGGTCCTGACAGGGAGCCCTCTAGGTTACCTTGAGTGTCAGGTCCCCGCTTCTCTGTTGCTGTTGAGATATTCCCATGCTGCCTTTTTTGAAACTGACAAAGTCTGAATGGTAAAGTTGAGGCTTTCATAGAGTGTTTCTTAGGTCCCTGTGGTATTTGCTGCCATTAAATGCCATAAAGATTTTATAATGTAAATCCAGTTGATATATTAGCTTATGGAAAAATCCAGGCCATCTCTTGTTTTGGTATGGCATATGAACTAAGAATGCTTTTTACGCTTTTTTGGTATTTTTTAAAATGTTTATTTATTTATTTATTTTTTTATATGTGTATGAATGTACTGTCTGCGAGTGTACTGTCTGCATGTAGGATGGCGCACCTGTGTTGTGCAATGCCATGGAGGTTAGGAGATGGTGTCGGATTCCCCTGGAACTGGAGTTAAAGACGGTTCTTAGCCACCATGTGGGTAGTGGGAATCGAACCCACGTCCTCTGCAAGAGCAGTTGGTGCTCTTAACTGCTGACCCATCTGTCCAGCCCCATTTTTTTTTTTTTTTTGGTATTTTTGAGACAGGGTCTCCCTTTAGTCCCAGCTGGCCTGGAGCTTGCTATGTAGACCATGTAGACCAGGCTGGCCTTGAACTCACAGAGATCCACTTGCCTCTTACATTTTTTAAAAATTTATTTATTTATTTATATATATATTTTATCAGATCTAGAGCTGTGTCTCCCCATCCCCCCACCCCACCAGAGCTCATGCATTCTGCCAAACATGCTTTTCATCTCTTTCTCAGTCTTTCTCAATATTCTCCATGTAGAAGTTGACTGTTTTGAGCAGAAGTTCAGTTTCAGTCAGTTCTTTGATANTTTCAATATGCATCACTCCCGACTGCTTCGGACAAAAGCTTAAGGGGCCATGCACAAGAAATACTTCAACTATAATTGACATTTTTGCTGGGTATAGTAACCTGGGTTGGCATCTATTGTCCCTTAACACTGGGAATGCTTTGCTCCAGGTTCTTCTTGCTTTCATAGTTTGCGTTGAGAAGTCAGTTGTAATTCTGATAGGTTTCCCCTTATAGGTCACTTGTTGTTTTTCTCTTGTGGCTTTAAGGATTTTGTCTTTGTTTTGGGTGTCTAGCATTTTAACTATGATGTGGTGTGGAGAATTTCTTTTCTGATCTTGTCTGTTTGGAGTTCTATGTGCTTTTTTTTAAATTTTTAAATTTTATTTCTTTCTGTATGTGTATGAATGTACTGTCTGCATGCAAGTTTGTGCACCTGTGTCATGCAATGCCACGGAGGTCAGAAGAGGGTATCGGATTCCCCTGGAACTGGAGTTCTCCTGGAATTGGAGTTTCAGACGGTTCTCCACCACCATGGGGGTGCTGGGGATCGAACCCGGGTCCTCTGTAAGAGTGGTCAGCGCTCTTAACCGCTAGGCCATCTCTCCAGCCCTATGTGCTTCTTGTATTTGTATTGGTTTGTCTTTTTTTAGTTTGGGGAAGTTTTCATCTATTACTCTGTTGAAGATCTGATCAATACCATTCTCTTGGGATTCTTCTTCTTCCTCTACTCCTATGATGTGGAGGTTAGATCTTTTCATAGTGTCCCACAGTTCCTGGTTGTTCCACTTTTGTGTATTTTTAAATTTTTCATAATCTTTCCTTGAGGTTTTTAGTTGTTCCGTGTTATCTTCCAGGTCTGATATTCTTTGTTCTGCTTCCTCCATTCTGCTTCTGAGGCTTTTTCCATTCCTTTCCTCTTGATTGGATGAGTGTTTGTTTTCCTTTTTGATTTCCTCTTCTGATTTCTTTAGTATTTTTACTTTTTGGAGCTTCTCAATCTCTTCCTGTAGCTCTTTGCTTCGCTGGTTGGTTTCCTTGTCTTTTTCAGCATGGGATCTTTTCAGTGTTTCTACTTCCTTCCGGAGTTTGTCATTCTCTTTCTCTAGGGCCTTCTTGATTTCTTCATTCTTTTTTCTCAGTTCCTTGATTTGCTCTTTATAATCTTGTAGTTCTTTAAATATGTTCCCAATTGTGTTTCTGATATCTGTGTCCTGGGGCATCCCCAGAGGGATCCCACTGTAGGAATCTTCCATAGGGTTGGTAGAACTTGGTTCGGGATTATCCTGTCCCTTTCCCTTGTTGTCTCTTCTTCGTGCTCCTGGCATATGGGCTTCTCCTTGCCTGTATTCCAATGTGAGTCCTAAATGCCTCTTCACTGTGTTGAAGGCTTGCTTTGCTTGCCTCCTTCAGATGCCTTTGTAATTGCAGTTGGTTTTTTTTGGGGGGGGGGGCTCTTTGCCCTGGTACCTGGGCTTCCGCTGGTCTCAGGAGATCTCAGATCTCAAGACTCACACAACCCTACCTTTAATGCCAGCTGGGAGGATGACTCTGCCCCTACAGCCACAAAAGCCAATTAAGCCAAAGACAACTGGATTAACGGATTAACTAGGTTAAGTCAATCAACAATCATCCTTGCTGAAGCACCCAGTTCCTACCTGCCTTCCTGCGTTTCTGCTGGTCTCAGGACATCTCCGCCTTTTACATTTTTTTTTAAATTTTTTATTAATTTTATTTATTTCCATATGTGTATGAATGTACTGTCTGCATGCAAGTTTGTGCACCCGTGTTGTGCAATGCGGTGGAGGTCAGAAGAGGGTCTCGGATTCCCCTGGAACTGGAGTTCTCCTGGAATTGGAGTTTCAGACGATTCTCGGCCGCCATGTGGGTGCTGGGGATCAAATCCGGGTCCTCTGTAAGAGCGGTCGGCGCTCTTAACCGCTAGGCCATCTCTCCAGCCCCGCCTTTTACATTTTTAAGTGATTAGAAATGTGGGATTAATGGTTCATGACTTGTGGACTAAATTATATGAAATTTAATGTCAACGTCCATGAATAATTTTTGTTGTTACTTAGCTAGCTAATTAATGTACCTGCTTTCTGGGCCTGCTTTCAAACCCTACTAAGGGAGACTTAATATTTGCAACAGAGACTGTGACCTCTTATGCCCCAAATATGTTTTTTTTGCACTTTACCAAAAAATGTTGCTAGGTTCTCATCTCACAGGCAGCGTGGTGGTCTTCTTGATCCTGTCTGTCTTTTCCACTTTTTGGTTCTCTGCTGTAGCCAGAATGACTTTTTTTTTCTTTCTTTGAACCTGTCAAGCTCATTCGTATGGGACTTTTACATTTTTGTTTTCTTTGGGACTTTGTACCCAGTCACATCTTTTTCCTTCGTTTCAGACATTACTTCCCATTATCCTGCTGGGTTATTTATTCCCTCCTCATGTCCTTGTCTAATCCTCCTTCCCCAGTCCTTCAAATGAAGGTAGGACTCTTAAAGTTGTATTCATAGAACGTTAGAGCAGTCACAACAATGATTCAGAAAGCTTTTTTCTTTATTTGATGGAATGAGAACCCCTGGCAGCCAAATTTAATAAAGTAATGTACTTAGTTGCATTTGAAAGCTAATTACAAGTAGGTATGGTGATAATTGGGAACATATATTTGTTATCTCAGTGCCGAGGTAGAAAAATAAGAGCTCAGAGCCATTCTGGGCTACATAGGAAGACCCTGTTACAAAATAATAGCCGTAAGTGCAGCTACTTAGGAGGCAAATGAATTTGTCTGGCTTCTGTATACTTTGATTTGGTAATTTAGAGAGCCTCAAATATGAGTTTATAAAAGAATTTAGGCAGGGCTTTTCTTGTTATCCTGTACATTCATTTGTGCAAGCAATTTATTTTCTACATCATCCACTCCTTTAAAATTAAGCCAGTATTGGCTGGGCGTGGTGACGCACGCCTTAATCCTAGCACTTGGGAGGCAGAAGCAGGCGGATCTTTGTGAGTTCAAGGCCAGCCTGGTCTACAGAGTGAGTTCCAGGACAGCTGGGGCTACAGAGAGACCCTGTCTCGAAAAGGCAAAAAAAAAAAAAAAAAGCCAGTATCATGCAATCTGAAATGTAGTTAAGCTAATGTATGTGACCACTAACCATTTCCATAAGAAGATGCTTTTGTAATACAAGGTACCTCTTTCTTTTTGTGGCATTTGGACAAATGTAAATCAGTTGTTTAAATGGCATTTTAAAAAATTTAGGGACTGGAGAGATGGCTCAGTTGTTAAGACACTGGCTGCTCTTAAAGAAACACCCCCCCCCCTTTGCTTTCAGATGGTTCCTCTTTCTGTCTCCACCTTGTTTTTGGAGACAAGGTCTATCAGGAAACCTGGAGCTTGCTTAGTGTTTTGGCTAGACTGTCTGGACAGCAAATTTCTGGGATCTACCTGTCCCTCATCTTGCTATCTATCCCTCAGCACTGGGGTTACAGGCATGTGCCACTGCTCCTGGTTTTTTTTTTTTTTTTGTCTTTTCGAGACAGGGTCTCCCTGTGGCCCCAGCTGTCCTGGAACTCACTCTGTAGACCAGGCTGGCCTTGAACTCACAGAGATCCACCTGCCTCTGCCTATGGAGTGTGCTACCATGCCCGGCTCAAACTTAGGTCTTTATGTTTGTGTAACAAACACTTTAACCATTGAGCTATCTCCCTAGCACCTCCAGTATATAATATTTTTACATTTAAAATTTATATATCCTGGGCTGGGCATGGTGGCGCGCTCCTTTAATCCCAGTACTTGGGGGCAGAGGCAGGTGGATCTCTGTGAGTTCAAGGCCAGCCTGGTTTACATAGTTCCAGGACAGCCAGAGCTACAGGGAGACCCTATCTCAAAAAGAGTCCCCCTCAAAAAATATATCCTACTACACTTTGCCCAGTAAAAAGTGTGTCACATAATTAAAATGGTACAATTCACTAAAGAAAGAATACTTTAATTCTTGAGGTGTTTTACATTGTTTTTTTATGTGTCTGAATACTTGGATTCTAAGTGTCTGATTAGTTCAGAATGTACTCAGAGTATACATTAAACCATAAAACTCAACTGTAATAATGGTTGTGTGATTGAACTCTGTCCTCTGCTGCAAATGATGTTGCATACTTCATAGAGATATCTCAGTCTTTCTGGTGGTTCTGAAGCAGGTACTATTCTTAGTTTGTAAGTGAGGAAATTGAGTGTTCCAGGAACCGATCTGACCTTGGTTACTCAGGCTTTAAAGCCATTGTGCTTACTACTACTGCTACAGTTAGAGCTGAAATATCGTTTGCTTTCTGTTTCTGAAATGGTGGCACTGACTGAGATTGGACAGAGGGCCTCATGCATGCTAGACAAGCTCTTTACCACTGAGTGAGTGTGTGTGTGTGTGTGTGTGTGTGTGTGTCTGTGTGTGTGTGTGTGTATCTCACTGTATATCCAGCCCTGAAATATATTCTTTTTAATATTATATTATATTTATTATTATTTTTTTTTGTGTGTGGGTATATTGCCTCAGTGAATATAAGTGCATCCATGTCATGCAATCCCCTTATAAGTCAGAAGAGGGTGTCAGATCCCCTGGAACTGTTTGTTGTTAGCTACCATAGGGATTCTGGGAATCAAACCCAGGTCCTCTGCAAGCCATCTCTCCAGGCTCTGGAATTCTGAAATGTTTTTCAGTGTAACTGTTTAACCTTGAATAGATAGTTAAGTTCATTTATTTCCATTTTGATTAGTTTTATATTTTGAATGTACAAAAAAGTTTGTGACTCAAAGGATAGTGCAAGGTCCTCATTCCTTGACCTTGTATTTCCTTCCCATGTGTGCCTCAGCTAACCATATATATTCACATATATTGTTTGTTTTTGTTTTTTTCAGGTTGTAAATGTCTTAAAATCCTTATTGTCAAATCTTGATGAAGTGAAGAAAGAAAGAGAGGGTCTTGAGAATGACCTGAAGTCAGTGAATTTTGACATGACCAGCAAGTTTTTGACAGCACTGGCTCAGGATGGCGTGATAAATGAAGAAGCTCTTTCCGTGACTGAACTGGATCGAATCTATGGAGGTCTTACAACAAAAGTCCAAGAATCACTGAAAAAACAGGAAGGACTTCTAAAGAATATACAGGTGAGCTTATATATTTAAAAAGTTTATATGTAAAAACCAAGAAGGATATGCTTGCATCAAACCTGTGTCCATTCAGGATTGTGACATTGAAGAATTTATAGAGTGGAACTTGATATGTATATAAGTTTTGCAAAAATAAAGAGGTCTTATAGCCTAGGCTAGTCTGGAACTCACTTGGATTCAGACCATCCCAAGTACTGGGATTACAGACTTGTGTCATCATGCCTGTGGGCACATTGGTATTTAACATTTATAAAACAGGGCAGGAAGTACAGCTTAATGATAGAACACTTGGCTGGCACGTGTGAGGCCCTAGCACTGAAAACAAACTGACATGAAGCCACTTCTCTGTGGTTTGAATGTTGTGTGCTGTTTAGAAAAGTGCTTGATGATTCAGATGTTTTGTTTTTCTCCAAATCATTTGGAATATTTTCTTTTTTTTTTCTTGACATATGCAGGGAAAAGACAAAATTGATTGGAATAATTACTTCCCACAAAATTACATGCCTAAAATACAAAGACTGTAGTCAATGTTTAAACTAAAAGTCATAGTTTGGACTAATAAGGCTTGTAGCTTTGCTGTTTGTGTAGTTGGTATGCGGAATGAAACTATTTCTGCTTTTGAATATTCTATATATAGTAGGTATTCTAAAAACAGTTTTTATGTGATGATGATGATGATGATGATGATGATGATGATTTTGAGACAGGGTCTCACTATGTAGCCCTCACTGGCCTGGAACTCACTTTTTTTTTTTTTTTTTTTTTAATTTTTATTTATTATTTATGTATGTGTATGAATGTACTGCCTTGCATGGAAGTTTGTGCACCCGTGTCGTGCAATGCCGCGGAGGTCAGAAGAGGGTGTCGGATTCCCCTGGAACTGGAGTTCTCCTGGAATTGGAGTTTCAGACGGTTCTCGGCCGCCATGTGGGTGCTGGGGATCGAACCAGGGTCCTCTGTAAGAGCGGTTGGCGCTCTTAACCGCTAGGCCATCTCTCCAGCCCCTGGAACTCACTTTTATAGAACAGGCTAGCCTCCAACTCAGAGATCCATTTTCCATTATCTCCTTAGTGGTGGGATTAAATGTGTTCACCACCATGCTTGGATTTAAATGGCGTTTTTTGTGTTCTGTATTAATAGAAATTGGTAATTACTTTCTATCATTATGTTTTAACACCTGTTGGATTTATGCTAGTTTTACTTAACAAGAAAGTCAAAGCAGTGCTGTTGCAGAAATTTCCTTCCCTGTCTCTACCTCTCGCTCCTGAGGTCTCAAAGACAAAATGAGAAAAAGACCCTCCAAACTACAGTTTAGGGGAGACTAGAGAGTTTAATGGGTTTCCTTACAGAGTGAAAGGGCGAGGGGGTCACTTAGAAGATTTTTGGGGGCTCTCCCTCATGTTCATCCAGGGCAGGGACCCTTGCCACCTCCACATAAGATGGTGACAGCAGGAGAGATCTGCCCTCTAGCACTCTCAGTTTATAAGCCCTTGGCTCCTCCCCCTTATACAGCCAAGGTAAGCTGGCTGGTGAGGAGGGGTGGCTGGATCCCTGGTTCTTCCTTTTTCTTCAGAAAAACCATAGTCAAGTTCACAATTTTAGTGAGGCATTAATGTCCAGGGTCAATCCATGGGGAAGAATGTCTATACTACAAGTACACCACTTTATCTATTTTTAATATTTCTAGTAATTCCACATACCTGTGATCATAAGATTTTCCTGATTGGAAAATAAGCCAACCCAAATATTTTAAGGGCCTGATAAGATGGCTCAATGGGTGAAGGTGCTTGCCGCAAGCCTCGTGACCCTAGTCTGATTCTGGGACCCACATGATGGAAGGAGAGAACCACCTCCCACAAATTATCCTCTGACCTCCACAGGTTCATTTTGGCACACACATGTACACAGTAAATAATAAATGAAAAAAAGATTTTGAGATTATTAATCCTATAAATACATGTACATTGTGGTTGTGTTTTTTTCACCAAGGTCTCACACCAGGAATTTTCAAAAATGAAGCAGTCTAACAATGAAGCCAACTTGAGAGAAGAAGTTTTGAAGAGTTTGGCTGCTGCCTATGACAACTTTGTTGAACTTGTTGCTAACTTGAAGGAAGGCACAAAGGTATGTGTGCACACAAAAGAAACAGCACTTAGTACCACAGGTGGGCAAGTGTAGCTGGGGTGCTGTGTGCTACTTCTACTTGGATAAAGTTATTTTGCCTTGGATTTGTTTTGTTTTCTTTCTTCTTTTTTTTTTTTTTTTTTTTTTTTTTTTTTTTTTTTNCCCACAAAATTACATGCCTAAAATACAAAGACTGTAGTCAATGTTTAAACTAAAAGTCATAGTTTGGACTAATAAGGCTTGTAGCTTTGCTGTTTTAATGTAGTTGGTATGCGGAAATGAACGATTGTCTGCTTTTTGAATATTCTATAATAGTAGGTATTCTAAAAAACAGTTTTTATGTGAGTGATTGATTTGATGATGAGATGATGATGATGATTTTTGAGACAAGGGTCTCACTATGTAGCCCTAACTGGGCCTGGAAAACTAATTTCTTGTTTTTTTTTTTTTTTTTAAGTTTTTTATGGTATCTGTGTATGTAGTGTATGAATGTACTCGCCCTTGCCATGGAAGTTTGTGCACCCCCCCTGCTGCGTGCAATGCCGCGGGGTCAGAAGTAGGGTGTCGGATGTCCCCGGAACTGGAGTTCTCCTGGAATTGGAGTTCAGACGGTTCTCGGCCGCCATGTGGGTGCTGACTGGGATCGAACCAGGGTCCTCTTAAGAGCGGTTTGCGGCTCTTAACCGCCTAGGACCATCTCTCCAGCCCCTGCGAGTTTATTTATATAGAACAGGACCCTTGCCGCGCCTCCAACTACAGAATCCATTTTCCATCTATTCATCCTTTAGTGGTGGGATTAAATGTGTTCACCACATGCTTGGATTTAAATGGACGTTGTTTTGTGTTCGGTAATTAATGGAAATTGGTAATGTACTTTCTACAATTATGTTTTAAACCTGTTGGATTTATGCTAGTTTTACTTAACAAGAAAGTCAAAGCAGTGCTGTTTGGCAGAATTTCCTTCCCTGTCTCTACGACTCTCGCTCCTGATGGGTCCTCAATAAAGACAAAATAGATAAAAAGACCCTCAACTAACGTTTAGGGGAGACATAGAGAGGTTTGAATGGGTTTCCTTCACAGGAGTGAAAGGGCGGATGGGGCGTCACTTAGAAGATTTTTGGGGGCTCTCCCTCATGTTCACTCCAGGGCAGGGACCCTATGCCACCTCCACATAAGATGGTGACAGCAGGAGAGATCTGCCCTCTAGCAACTCTCAGTTTAATAAGCCCATTAGCTTCCCCTTATACTAGCAAGGCGAGCTGGCTGGTGAGGAGGGGTGGCTGGATCCCTGGTTCTTCCTCTTTTCTTCAGAAAAACCATAGTCAAAGTTCACAATTTTAGTGAGGCATTAATGTCCAGGGTCAATCCATGGGGAAGAATGTCTATACATACAAGACACCACTTTTATCTATTTTTAATATTTCGTAAGTCTAATATTCTCACATACCTGTGATCATAAAGATTTTTCCTGATTTGGAAAATAGCCAACCCAAATATTTTTTAAAGGGCCATTAAGATGCTCAATGGGTGGATGTGCCTTGCCGCAAGCCTCGTGACCCTAGTCTGATTCTGGGACCCACAGTGATGGAGAAGAGAACCACCTCCACAAATTATCCTCTGACCTCCACAGGATTCCATTTTGGCACCACATGGTACACAGTAAATAATAAATGAAAAAAAGATTTTGAGGATTAATTAATCCTATAAATACATGTACATTGTGGTTGTGTTTTTTTCACCAAGGTCTCACACCAGGAATTTTCAAAAATGAAGCAGTCTAACAATGAAGCCAACTTGAGAGAAGAAGTTTTGAAGAGTTTGGCTGCTGCCTATGACAACTTTGTTGAACTTGTTGCTAACTTGAAGGAAGGCACAAAGGTATGTGTGCACACAAAAGAAACAGCACTTAGTACCACAGGTGGGCAAGTGTAGCTGGGGTGCTGTGTGCTACTTCTACTTGGATAAAGTTATTTGCCTGGATTTGTTTTGTTTTCTTTCTTCTTTTTTTTTTTTTTTTTGGTATTTTTTGATACAGGGTCTCCCTTTAGTCCCCAACTGGCCTGCAGCTCACTCTGTAGACCAGGCTGGCCTTGAACTCACAAGATCAGCCTGCCCTGCTGCCTCCCAAGTGTAGGATTAAAGAGTGTGCGCCACCACGCCTGGCTTGATTTTGTGCTTTTCAGTTTCTCTTTTTTCTTTTCTTTTATAATCTTTTTTATACTTATGTTTATTTATTTCTGTATATGTATGAATGTACTGTCTGCATGCAAGTTTGTGCACCCGTGTCGTGCAATGCCGCGGAGGTCAGAAGAGGGTGTCGGATTCCCCTGGAACTGGAGTTCTCCTGGAATTGGAGTTTCAGACGGTTCTCGGCCGCCATGTGGGTGCTGGGGATCGAACCCGGGTCCTCTGTAAGAGCGGTCGGCGCTCTTAACCGCTAGGCTATCTCTCCAGCCCCGTTTTGTTTTCTTTACTAAGCCTTTTACTTCTGCCAGGCTTGTTGTAGATGGAGAAAGCTTAATGAGTACATAGTAACATTTTGTTGGAAATTTGAAGAGTGAATTATGTATCTCACTTAGCTGAGGAGGGACATAGGGAGATAGCAAGAACTAGAGATGTTGGAAGCCACCACTGGGGGTTGCAGTTCAGTGGTAGAGTGCTTTGCCAGCATGCATGAGCTGTGAGAAGCCCATGGTGGAAGAGGGCACGTGACTTTTATATTCTGCGCTGGTGGCTTGGTGAGGATAGACTTGTGACTTGCCTGAATTATCAGAGTATTTATGAAATATGTTCTAAGTATTTTCTTTGGTCTTTTTTTTTAAAACTTTTAGAGAAATGCTTATATATATATTTTTTAATTATTTAATTTTGAGAGAGCAAGTGATACTTTTAAGTTGCTCAGATGCACAATTCCTTTTGGTACTTAACTCCATAATTGTCACTGAATAAAGTTAGTGTGATGAGATGCAGTATTTTTTGTTTATTTTTGAGATAGGGTCTCCCTGCAGTCCCAGCTGGTCTGGAACTCACTGTGTAGACCAGACTGGCCTTGAAC
>VZQC01008136.1:104431-124266 GCA_009823505.1 Rhizomys pruinosus
AGACCAGGGTGGCCTTGAGATCAAAGGCGTGTGCCACCACGCCCAGCTTACATCTTTTTTGTTTGTTTGTTTTTGTTTTTTAACTGTGTTAATTGTAACACCTGTATTTCACAAGGGACTTGCAGCAAAGCATTGCCAGAGAACCTAGTGCTCCTTCAATTCCGACCCCTGCGTACCAGTCGTCCCCAGCAGGAGGACATGCACCGGCTCCTCCAACTCCAGCTCCAAGAACCATGCCGGTGAGTAAGCCTGGCCCCACCAACACTCCTACAGCTAGCCTCCTCGGAAGGCTGCAGTGGAGGGAATGGATGAGTTCTCCCCACCTTTGTTGGGGACCAACCCTCTGAGTATATAGACACAGAAGTACTCATGAATTGTGCCCCCCCCCCAATCTTTAGGCTGTGTGTGATGAGGCCTTCAGAACTGACTTTCTGTTTCCTGCAAATAAGAAGCTCTGCTGTGCCATTGGAAATGGTTGGATAAATCTAAAACAGATGTAGAATTAATGAGACACCTGGCTTAGTCTTTTCTAAAGTCATGGGGACAGAGGGAGGTGTGCTGTAATCCTGTAGACAGGATTGAAAAACTTATGACAGCCAGTGCAGGACATTGTCCCTGAATTGAATTTGCTTCATAAAAACAGAGTTCTTTCTTTTGATAAATAGGAAATTGGAATCTAGATTGGCGTCTCAACAATTCTGGGGAACAGCTTCATTTTCTTGGGATGATGATGTTGGGACTGTGTAGGGAGGGCACCCTCATTAGGACTGCGTTGATGTCTGAGGCGTTGCAAAGCTCTCAATTTCAAGGGGTTCCTCAGGTGCCTAGAGACAAAGGAGTGTTAGCTCCTGAGTTTCATTGCTAGGCATGTGATTGCCGTATCCTGCTATTTGTGTAAGTATTAATAATTTTGAAAAATTTTTGTAAAAAGAATTTGTTAATGTAAGGAGACCCAGGAATAGCCAGGCCTTGCTTCTGTCCATCCCCAGTGACTAGCCTGATGGGAGCAGGCACCAGGAAGAGGCTGGCTCCATATGAAGTTGCAGAGTTGCTCTCACTCAGAAGCATTTCTAGAGTAATAATAAGCTGATGTTTAAGAATGGGAGCTACAAGTGTATTTGGTTGCATGTTGAAGTATGTCATATGCCTTCGTTTGTTTTAGTTAGCAATTTGAGAGACACCTGAAACGTTTTGCTTATTTTTTCTTTCAGCCTGCTAAGCCTCAACCCCCAGCCCGGCCTCCACCTCCTGTGCTTCCAGCAAACCGAGTTCCTCCTGCTGCTGCTCCCACGGGGTCTGGAGCTGCTTCACCAGCTCCAACACAGACGCCTAGCTCTGCTCCTCCTCCACAGGCCCAGGGACCACCATACCCTACCTATCCAGGGTATCCTGGGTAAGGCGGCAGCAGTCTGTATTCCAAAGAATTGATAGATGTTTCTAGTTCTAATCTTTTTAAGGACAGGATTAATCTTTCTCTAAAATAAAAGTTTCATGAACTAGCTACACTGTCAGCTTACCCAGAAACCAAAACTGTGTTATGACTATTTGAGTAGTTGAATATCCATTTCTTAGACTTTTAGAATGTGTATTTTTATTTTTTGCACGTTGCATTTAGTATATGTTCCCTTGGCTTCCTTTATTTAGGTGATAAACAGGTATCTTTCTGGGGTTAGTATGTAGCAAGGATGATTAGGCCTTGTATATGCATTCGCACTTTGAAGTCTCAGTATTTGATAAACAATTGAAGTTTGCCTAGTTACAGATTGAACTTAAAGGTTAGCCCTTTATGGAATTTTATGTCTGTCTGTCTGTCTGTCTGTCTGTCTATATTTTTGTGGTGTTGGGATTAGACTCGGCCTCGCATGTTAGGGAAGCATTTTATTACATTTCTAGCAGCCTTCTTTGTGGTAATTTCTGTTCTTTTTTTTTTAAACTTTATTTATTTTTTTTTTTAATTTTTTTTTTTAAATTTTATTTATTTCTGTATGTGTATGAATGTACTGTCTGCATGCAAGTCTGTGCACCCGTGTCGTGCAATGCCGCGGAGGTCAGAAGAGGGTCTTGGATTCCCCTGGAACTGGAGTTCTCCTGGAATTGGAGTTCAGACGGTTCTCGGCCGCCATGTGGGTGCTGGGGATCGAACCCGGGTCCTCTGTAAGAGCGGTTGGCGCTCTTAACCGCTAGGCCATCTCTCCAGCCCCAATTTCTGTTCTTTTTTTTTTTTAATTTTATTTCTGTATGTGTATGAATGTACCATCTGCAATGAAGGTCTGTGCACCCGTGTTGTGCAATGCCACGGAGGTCAGAAGAGGGTGTCGGATTCCCCTGGAACTGGAGTTCTCCTGGAATTGGAGTTTCAGACGGTTCTCGGCCGCCATGTGGGTGCTGGGGATCGAACCCGGTTCCTCTGCAAGAGTGGTTGGCGCTCCCAACCGCTAGGCCATCTCTCCAGCCCCAATTTCTGTTCTTTTTTTTTTTTAATTTTATTTCTGTATGTGTATGAATGTACTGTCTACATGCAAGTCTGTGCACCCGTGTCGTGCAATGCCGTGGAGGTCAGAAGAGGGTCTCGGATTCCCCTGGAACTGGAGTTCTCCTGGAATTAGAGTTTCAGACAGTTCTCGGCCGCCATGTGGGTGCTGGGGTTCGAACCCGGGTCCTCTGCAAGAGTGGTTGGCGCTCCCAACCGCTAGGCCATCTCTCCAGCCCCCCAATTTCTGTTCTTAAAATGGCACTTATTTATGTTTTTATTTATTTTGTTGTGTGGTCAGAGGACGCCTTGCAGGAACTGGCTCTTTTTTCACCATGGGGTCTGATTCAGTGTTGTCAGTCCGTTATGCTGGCCATGTGGTAATTTCTTCAAGTCCATACCCTTGGCTGGCAATTATTAAGATGTGCTCTAAGTATTCACTTAAGGACATTGTATCTTCCAGATATTAAAACTTTGTAAGCAGCAGATTGTGCAATATACGGTAAATAGTGACCCTTGTGTAACAGGAACATATTTAGAGAATTAGTTTTGCCTCACTAAAGTGAACCATTTATTTATTTATTTATTTATTTATTTATTTATTTATTTATTTATTTATTTGTGTTTTTGAGACAGGGTCTCCCTATAGCTCCAGCTGGCCTGGAGCTCACTCTGTAGACCAGGCTGGCCTTGAACTCACAGAGATCCGCCTGCCTCTGCCCCCCAAGTGCTAGGATTATTAAAGGCCTACACCACCATGCCCAGCTTTAAAAAAAATTTTTTTTTATATTTATTCTTTAATTCTACTTCTTATAACATTATTTTCTGGATAGTATAAAGCTTAATATTCTTCAGTTTTAATTGACAGGAAGGCTTTTCTCTGTTTACCTTGAAATGGATCTCTATGAAAGTAGAGAAAATTAGCTTTCATTAAAAACTGGCTTTTGAGTAGTTACTGAATGTGTCATTTTGCAGTATTTGATTTACCAACCCAGTGTTTTGTTTTCTTTTCATCATCAGGTATTGCCAAATGCCTATGCCCATGGGCTACAACCCCTACGCTTATGGCCAGTACAACATCTCATATCCGCCAGTGTACCACCAGAGCCCAGGACAGGCTCCATACCCAGTGCCCCAGCAGCCTGCCTACCCCTTCCCTCAGCCCCCGCAACAGTCTTACTATCCACAGCAGTAATACTTCTGCTCAGTGTCAGCTGGTTCAGATCAGAGGGAGAAATACCAACTCTGCAATAAGTCACTAAACTCCGTGCTCTGGTTACTCTAGTGTACCTTGCTGTACTGAATGCCGTGTATGTTCCTGTCTGCAGCTAAAAGCCAAAAGCTGGGCCCCAGTTCCACATTTGATTGCACATGTGAGATTTTGCTGCTGTTGCAGTATAAGTACTAGGTATAATAGGATTTGAAAAAAAATTACTTTTTCATTCATAGAAGTTGAAGAGAAACTAGACCTGTGAGTGAAACTTGACACACTTTCTATGTGTGCACTTGGTGCACTTGGGACACCTGTAAAGAAGGCTTACGTAGTGATAGCAAGGAAACAAAGTTTTCTTTCTCTCTTGGTTTATTGATTTAGTTTAATCTCCATTATGATATTTTGCATAATCAAGGCATTGTAAATCTTATAATTTAAAAATAAATGACTTCAGAACAGTTATCATTGTTATGTTTTGTCACTGACTCTCATTACTGTCTAATTCCTTTCTGGTATTAGCTCTCATTTTGTGTGTTCACAGGTTAAGTGTACTGTGTTTCAGTGCATGGGCAGTGCTAGTCAGTCAGGTTCAAAGACGCACAGGAAAGCTGACTGGTACCGTGGTTTGTCTTGCTGATAGTAAGCTGATTTTGACATTTATTTTCAAAAGTCCTATAATATGGAAAACACACACATTGTTACCAAAGATTCTTCAAATATATATTAAATTAAGTATATATTTAATGTTTTATTGTTAGTTTCTCTAAGAAAATGATGCAAATTCTGGTAATAGTTCAGATGTGTCTCCCCCACTTCCCCTATAATCTGGTTAAACTCAGTTGTTACAATTGGCAATGCTGTCTAATGTAGTAGAATTACTTGAAGAAAGTCTCCTGTGCTCTTTTGTTCCTTTATTCCACTTTTAACTGGAACATGTTATGCACAGTGTGTTGGAATAGACCTTTTTGTGGCTCATAAAAGATGAAGTTACTTTATAATTCAGGGAGCACACAGAACAATTGCTGAAGACATATGCCGAATCTGGGACAGCTGCATCCTCAATATGAGCCTCTGCTGTGAGGGTGTTTGCTACTGTATAAGCCTCAGTAAAAACAAGGAAGATGCATTGTGGAAGAAGCCATGTAGGCCAGAGCCGTGCAGGGTCTCAGTGGGGCCTCTTATGTGAAGCTCATGTCTGACATGTTGGGCGTGTGAGCGGATTTTTAATCCTTGTTTGCTTTCTGAATTTAACGCTAGCCTTTTCTTTCGTTATTTCATCTAAATGATACTGTCACTGGTCCACTGTTGGTTTAATTGACAATTTAAATTTATATTTTAAATGTAAGACTGAAGATATGATTGTAAAAGGGAATAGTAAGTTGGTTTAAAATATATCTGTATTTAAAAAAAAATCTTGCTTTGTTGTCTGTAGAAAGCACAAAGACATGTTAATTCAATAGAAATGACTGATAATCTGGAATATTGACTTGGCCCAGTAGTTAAACCTTGGCAAAAAATTTAAACATATCACTGCTAAGTTTTAATACTTTGGATTCCTTGTGTTAGATGGGCTTATTTGACTTGACTCCTTTGTAAATGACATTCAAGTTCTATATTCTCCCCTCGAGTATCTCATACTGACGTAAGACACCCGGGGAGTTAGGGATTTCCCAGATTGCAAAAACGACAAAAATATTGGCCTGAATATTCTCTTGGGGAAAGGGAGCAGGGGACTATAGGAAAGGGAAGTGCATCTGAGGGCCAAAGGGAAAGGGGAGGTCAGCTGCCATTCCCTGCTGGGCGCGGATGTTCTTACACAGCCACAGGTCAGGTGGGAGGGGGGCTTCTCAGGCCCCTAGGGCAGCCCTCCCAGCAGCTTGCTAGCTCAGTTCCTTAGCAAAGTCTTTGCTGTGTGGCAGCCCAGATCCTCCTCTCTTGCCAGTTCTCTCATCCTTTAGATCCTCTGGTCCCTTGTCTTAGTGCCATTGACCTACTGTGCTAGGTTTGCCTTCTTGTACCTGTCTAGTTTCATAAGGGAAAACCTTCTCTTATGCCTGCTTTGCATTCTAGCAAACAAGAAGGCAACCCTCACTGGGATGATTTATTACCAAACTTTGTATCCTTGGCTTAGCTCCTGTGCTCTACAGAACATCCTAAAACATTAGTATGGAGGATGCTGCTGTTCATTTTAAGGTAGAGGGTTCCTCTCTGGCTCAAATGGTTCCTCTCTCCCATGTTTATGATTAAACTTTTCTGTTACCTTCTTAAACTAAGGGACTTATCACCAGGCCATGTATTCCATTATGAGATGGATTACACATCAACTGTTGAAGCTTTCCATAGAGGAACTAGTTAGAAGTAGGAGAGAAGCCACCTGTGGCCTATGTGTCACTACAAAGCAGTCAGTCCTTGTGAGATAGCCCTGAACCCACACTCAAGCACCTTTGCAATTTTTAAAGCCCCTGCCCCCCCCCTGCATCCCAACTGAGTATAAGTGTGGATTCCAGTCTTGTGCATACCTCTGTCCCAGTCAGCAACATTTCTAGTAAAAACAGATTTTAGGAATGATTGCCATTTGAGCTTTATAGTTTGCAAAAAGTTGCTTTGTATATAATTTCTAATTTCATGATCAGGATGAAATAGAATTTGTTAAGTGGACCACAGTTGGCTAGTGATCTGGTTAGAGTCTTGCTACAGCCCAATGGCAGCACTTTTTTTTTTTTTTTTTTAAAGCCTTCTGGATTCACAGTACAGAACAGGATACAAAGCAGGACAAAACTGTGTGATTGTGTTACAAGTGCTGATTTAAATACAGACTTTAGAACTGAATGGTTATTACAAGATTTACCTGGAGGAACAAAGAAGGAAAATTATATTTTTAAAGAAAGAGAATATTCAGGCTTTATTTCTGGTATGAAGTTTATATTTTTAAAAAAATATCCTATATTATCACACCAGAGATTCAGATTCCTTTCTGGTTACAAACATTGCTGGTGGTTGGATTATATTTTTATTGTATTCATTTCTCTTAGGGGGAAAATTGTAAAGAAACAAAAGATTCCAGATGAATGTATCCTAGAAATAAAAGTTGAAAGATTCTTACTTCCACGGAGTATGAATTCTTATTTATAAGTGTTTATCCTTTAGGTTTATAGTTCCACAATTTCCTTGACAAATGGTGGGTTTGGGAAAAAGCATGCCCTCTTCACTAAATGTGTGGGAAAGGAAGCCAGTGAGCTTTTTGAAACAGCCGACAACTTCATAATTTACCTGTCATAGATAGACTATAGTTTCCTTAGTGATTTGCCATTATCAGATAGTGGGGGCTAATTTTTGGAAACAATTGTCAAATTACAATAATACTCAGTTGATAGAAGTGGTGGCGAAGTGTGTTAGGTGTCGTGTGCCCCCCCCCCCCGCCCCCGCCAGCTTTTGAGATGGTCTCCCTGTAGCTCCGGCTGTCCTGGAACTCACTATGTAGACCAGGCTGGCCTTGAACTCACAGAGTTCCACCTTCCTCTGCTTCCCAAGTGCTAGAATTAAAGGTGCGTGCCACCATGCCTGGCTGTTAACCCCATTTTTTATTAATGCATGTTAATTATACAAGGTAATGTGTTTCATTGCGCCATTTTCATACATGCATGTCATGTGCTTTGGTCACGCCCCACCTTCTTTTGTCCCATACATGCATGTCATGTGCTTTGGTCACGCCCCACCTTCTTTTGTCCCTTGAGGAGCAGGCACAAGGACCAGATTTTTCTCTTTTTACTTTCATGTCTTTTTAAAAAATTAGATTCTGTATATGAATGAGAATTTGCTTGACATGATGACCTCCAGTTGTGTTTTCCTGGAAATGGCATACTGTGTTCTTTACTGCTAAGTAAAACCATTCATCTGTTGGTGAGCATCATGCTGGTTCTGTGATTCAGCTATTGTGTGCAGTCCCATGGTCAACATAGATGCAGACACCTCTGCTCTTTGCTTAGATCTCTTGAGTATATGCCCAGAATTGGTTTAGAAAGATGAGAGAATTCTACTTCTAGCTTTTTTTGAGTTTCCTTTTTAGTGAAATTGTACATTTATTGGAAATTGCACAGAAGGCACAGGGAGTTTCTCATGTCCTGCCACCCAGTTTCTCCTATTAACATTAGTGTGGTTCATTGAATGTAATTAATGAACCTTTAGTCACATTAAAGTTCAAAGTTCACATTGGGGTCCATTCTGCATACTGAACATTTTGCATTTTGCTGTTATGTATCCCTTCATATAGAATAGCTTTCCAATCACCCCAAGTCCCCTGTGCTTCACCTATTCACCTCTAAACCCCTGTCTACACCTGGTAACTCTTGGTCTTTGTAGTGTTACCTTTTTTGGAATGATTTGTAGTTGGAATGACATAGTACACAACCTTTTCAGACTAATTTCTCTCTGTTCTATATATCCATTTTTTTTTTTTGGTCTTTTTGAGTCAGGGTCTCCCCTGTAGCCTCAACTGTCCTTTGACAGAACTCACTTTGTAGACCAGGCTGGCCTTGAACTCAACAGAGGTCTGCCTACTTCTGTCTCCCGAGTGCTGGGATTAAAGGCATGCACCACCACGACTGGCTGTGTTCTATGTCCTTTTATGGCCTAATTCTACATTGTCTGGATGTAGTGAGCATACCAGGTTTGCCAAATGCATGATTCTAGGTTGGAGGTTTTCTCCTTTCAACACTAAATATCTCACCTCTCTTTTTGAGTGCATGGTTTGTGCAAAGAATTTCAATGTGCTTCTCCTTTGAGTGTAGGTGAGGTATGTCTCTGACTTCAAAATTTTCTCTTTGGATCTCTGCTAAGATGTATGCTTTCATGTTTGTTTGTTTTGTGTTCTCTGAACTTCCTTGATTGTTGTTTTGTGTCTTGGCATTGATTTTGGGAAACTTACAGTACATTGTTCCTGAGACAAGGTCTCATGAAGCCCAGGCTGGTCTCAAAAATCTTTCATGTTTATTTTATGTTCTTTGACTTCCTTAATCTGTGGCTTTGTGCCTTGTCATTAATTTTGGAAACTTACAGTACATTGTTCCTGAGACAGGGTGTCATGTAGCCCAGGCTGGCCTCGAATTCCTGATCCTCTTGCCTAGGGCAGATCCACTTCTCCAGTGTTGGAATTGTAAGCATGTGCCACCACACGGCGTCCTCTGCTCTTCTCTCTCTTGACCTGGTTTTGCCACTGTGCCTATATTTCTCATTGTCTTAGTTCTTACTTTCAAATTTCCACTTGGGAGATTTCTGTTAAATCTTCAGTTATGGAATTCTTTCCCTTCACCTGTATTCTGTCCACTAGTGTTTTTCTTTTTGGTGGTGCTGGGAATTGAACCCAGCGCCTCAGACATGCTAGGTAAGTGCTCCACCACTGAGCTACATTCCTGGTCTACTAGTCTACTAATGGACCTATCAAAGGTATTCTTCATCTTTTTTTTTTTGTTTTTTGTTTTCCCTATACAGTCAGTATAGAAACACAGCCTGTGGTAAACACCAGGAGGCCTCATCTCTCTTAAATTGCTTTTGGTTTCCAGCATCTCTTATTTTAAGACTAATTTTTATTTTGTTTTATTATTTTTATTTTATTTTATATTTTATATTTTTATTTTATTTTATATTTTATTTTATTTTATTTGGTCTTTTTGAAACAGGGTCTTCTTGTAGCTCCAGCTTTCTTGGAGCTCACTGTGTAGACTGGGCTGGCCTTGAACTCACAGAGACCCACTTGCCTCTGCCTCCTGAGTGCTGGGATTAAAGGCGTGCAGCACCAAGGCCAGTCAGTTTAAGACTAATCTTTTATTTTTAATTATGTGTATATGTGGGTATGGGCATGTGAGTATAGGTATCCACAGAACCCAGTGGCGTTGGAGCCCCAGGAGCTGGGGTTACAGGGAGTTGTGAGCTACCCAACATGGTTGCTGGGAATTGAATTCAAGTCCTCTAGCAGTGCATGCTTTTAACCCCTGAACCCCCTCTTTAGCACCTTCCTGCATTTCTTTTTGATCCTCCTTTGGATTTCAGTCTCTCTCCTACATGATTCATTCTTGCATGATGTACACTTCTCTACCAGAATTCTTAGCATAGTAGTTATTTAAAATTCATAGGCAAGCCAGGCATGGTGGTGCATGCCTTTAATCCCAGCACTTGGGAGGCAGAGGCAGGTGAATCTCTGTGACTTCAAGTCCAACCTGGTCTATATAGTAAGTTCCAGACCAGCTGGGGTTAAAGGGAGACCCTGTCTCAAAAAAGACCCCCCCCCAAAAAAAATTCATAGTCAAAATTTTGTTGAAAGGTAGATGTATATGTTACATAAGGAATTGTGATAAATGGATAATGGTTATGCCCAGCTGGCTCTGGCCACTATGTTTACAGTTAGTGTAGCCGTTCGGTGTTGAGGCTTCAGTTCCTTTAGTGTCTTTGCTTTCCTTAGGAGCTCCTTAAGTGAGACTTGGGAGTTAACTCAGTCCTCCGTGGTCATTCTGGAGCCCTGTTGGTATGCTAAGGTGTCCTTGTGGGAGAAGCATCGTAACAAGTGTGACCAGGTCTGTCTTAAGCTCAAGACACTGAGCCATGACTCTAAGCATTATCAAGGGCTCCTCAGCCTGTTTCTCCCTCTAGGTGAGGTAGCAGACTAGAAGGTGCTAGAATTGGATGTGCCCCTTGTGGGGGTGAGTTCTGATAAAGCAGAAAGAATCGGATGATGAAGTGGCCACTGTCCCTCCCCCTACTGGACACATAGAGACTTTCTCAGATGGATGTTGAAGGTAGATGTCATGAAAGTTTGTGTGTGTGTGTGTGTGTGTGTGTGTAGAGGCTAGGACTGAGCAGCAAGAGTATCTCTTGTTGGTTCACACCAAGCTTCCAGTAAGTAGTTTGTTCATTATTCTTGAATTCTGTGGCATACGCTCTCATTAAGCAGTGTTCTGTTTCATCTGTTCCTGCACTTTCAGGGCCTTGTTGCCTGATCAGTGCAGTTCTCTGAAGGCTCCAAAAAGAGTTGCTGGTTTTCACTTTGCCGCCCCCCCCCCTTTTTTTCCCTTGTAGCATGGAGTGACAGCTTCTAAGCTTTTCACATCTCAGAGCCCAAAAGTCGAGTTCATTTTTCCCTTTTTGTAAAATTTCATTGTGTGCGTGCACACCTGTGCATGTGGAGGCCAAACCAAAGGTTGACTCAGGAGTGTTCCTCCGTCACTCTCCACCTTATGTTTAGAGACGAGATCTCTCAGTGAACCTGTAATTGGCTGTTTTTTCCAAACTGGCTGGCCAGAGAGCCCTCGGAATCCTCCCGTGTCTGCCTTGCCAGCCTCTTCTCACATGTTTTCTATGTATCTAGCACATAATAAATGTTCAATTTTTTCCACCTTTTTTGTTCTGCCAACGTTTTCTTGAGTCTAAGGGTTTCTTGAAATCTCCAAATTTAGAATTCTCTCTGCAGTGACCACTTGCCTCACTTTGTATCCAGCGCATTTGTATGTTTTTCAGACAGGGTCTCACTATGTAGCCCAGGCTGCTCTCAAACTGTGGTCCTCCTGCTTCATTTTCCCAAGTGCTGGAATTACAAGCATTTCCTGCTGTACCTGGCATCTCCAATGAGTTCTAATTTAATTTATTGAGACAGGATCTCACTGTGTAGCTATGGCTACCTTGTAACTCACTATGTAGACCAGGCTGGCCTGCAGTGGATTTCTTTTTTTTAATCTTTTTGAGACAGGGTCTCTCTATAGCCCCAGCTGTCCTGGAACACACTCTGTAGACCAGTCTGGCCTTGAACTCACAGATATCCGCCTGCCTCTGCCTCCCAAGTGCTGAGATTAAAGGTGTGTGCTACCATGCCCAGTCTCTAATGCATTTTAAAATATTTTATTTTTTAATTTAAAATTTTTATTAATTATTTTTATTTTATATGTATGAGTATACCGCCTGCCTGTGTATAAGTGCACTCATGTCATGCAGTGACCATGAGGTCAGAAGAGGACATCAGATGCCCTAGAACTGGACTTAAGGATTGTTGTTAGCTGCCACATGGGGACTGGGAATTGAACCCAGGTCATCTGGAAGAACAGTCAGCGCTCTTAATTGCTGAGCCATCTCTCCAACCCCTATTTATTTTTTTATTTTATGTATATGAGTGTATTGCCTGGATATATGTAAGTGCACCTACATAGTGCAGTACCTGAAGAGGCCAGAAGAGGGTCTTGGATCCCCTGGAACTGGAGTTATAGACAGTTGTCATGTAGGTGCTGGGAATCAAACCCAGGACCTCTGGAAAAATAGCAAGTGTTCTTAACTGCTGAGCCACCTGTCCAGCCTCCTCTAATGCATTTTTCAAAATTTATTTTTGTATGTGTATGAATGTACTATCTGCATGTAGGTTCATGCACCCGTGTCATGCAATGCATTGGAGGTCAGAAGAGGGTGTCGGATTCCTCTGGAACTGGAGTTAAAGACGGTTCTCAGTTGCCATGCGGGTGCTGGGGATCGAACCCAGGTCCTCTGCAAGAGCAGTCGGTGCTCTTTACCGCTAGGCCATCTCTCCAGCCCCATCTAATGCATTTTTAAATGTGGCTACGGTATTGTACGATCTGAGGTCATTTTTCTTGACCTCACATTTACTCTGTAGCCAGCGGCTGCTTTACTTCATTAATATGGTGGCCACCCTGTTTTGTAGCTTAACAACAGTGGTGAGTCTCTGAATAGTTTCCTATTAACCATGGGGAGTTAGTTTTACTAGACACTCATACCCTAAACATAGGAGTCAGCAGAATTGGGAAGCTGAGCACTCCATTATCACATGGCTGCTGAGGAGCTGAGCTGGCCTTGGGTTTCCTTCCTCATGTTGCTTCCAGCCTTCTGCGCTGCAGCTGCTGCTGCTGCTGCTGTGAATAGGTAGTCTGAGTACTCATACTATTCCAGCATGCTCATTCCACATCCTCTGAGCATTTGGCTGAAGAGCCACTGGTGAAGTGGCCACCGACTTCACTCCACTTTATAGGAATAAAGAATCATGGCCCAGAGAAGAGAGGATTTGGAGCTGGCATATGGTAGAACTGGGGTCTCAGTGAGATTAAAAGTTAAAGTTTCTAAGCTTTTTCTTTCCTTGGAGTTTTACTGGCAAGAGGGTTTTTGCTCCCATCCATCCATCCATCCATCCATCCATCCATCCATCCATCCACCCACCCACCCATCCATCCGTCCGACTCCCCACCCCCCACCTCACCCACCCCATCCCAGCCACCCTATCCATCCAAATCCATTCATTCTGCCATCTCCATCCAATCCAGTGCCACCGCACCCACCGCATCAACACCCCAGCCATCAATCTATCCATCCACATCAATCTCCATTACCAGTCTATCCCAACCTCACACCGATGCCATACACCTATCAACAAAACTTCCATCATCCACCGTATGCCACCCATCATCCCATCACACCTCATCCATCACCACCCATCCATACACCTATCCACCCACCCATCCATACACCTATCCATCCACCCATCATCCACCAACCATCCATCATCCACCCATCTACCCATCTACCCATTATCCATCCATCCATCCATCTCATCCATCCGCTCCGTCCCACACCACCCACCCACCACCATCCATCCACCCACCCATCCATCCACCCCATCCACCCACCCATCCATCCACCCCATCCACCCATCCACTCATCCATCCATCCATCCATCCATCCATCCATCCATCCATCCATCCATTTTCCTCTTTTTCAATCATTCATAGTTATACTTTTAAGGCTGGGATATAGCTTAGAGTTGGTAGAGTGCTTGCTTAGTATGCAGTAAGACCTGGGTTAGATCCCCAGCACCACATAAAATAGGAGCCTATAATCCCAGCACTCAGGAGGCAAAGGCAGGAGGATACATTCAAGATCATCCTTTGGCATAGCAAGTTTGAGATCAGCCTGGACTACATAAGATATTGTCTCAAAACTAACTAAACCAAACCAAATGACATAATGACAGACTGTAACTACTATGCTCTAAATTTGTATTTGGGGAGTGAGCAGGGTTCACCTAGAAAGCTGAAGGTGAGTACTGTATTGAAATGTGTGAGGCCAACCTGATAACCATGACACTATGGAAAACTCTTAGAGTGTGAGTTTGTGGATGGAACTGTTCTTATTTTCCTGTTTACTGTTCCAGCCAAGTAGCTAAAATTTTGTGTTTTTGCATGTTCCTTACCAGTTACTTTCTGGGGATGGGGCATAGGTAGGAACTGGAGCTGATCTTAGGGGCCAAAATGGTAAAATCTCAGAGGGGCTTTGAAGTATAGGGAGATCCGAGCATTCTCAGAGGTGTTGTGCACACTATGAGGTGAAAGAGACTGCCTGGCAGCCAAGGGGAGCACGTCACACTTCTGTGGCTGTTTGTGTACAGAGCTGTCAGTCACTGAGTCTCTCATGACCCTGCAGGAGGGTCTTCTGAGCCCACAGCCAGTTACTTCAATGCATGAGTCGGTGTTTCTAGTGTTGCCTGGTGGATAGGTCTCAATTTGTGGTTATCAGCACTCTCATCGGGGGGTGCATGTGCCACAGAGCATGTGTGAGGGTCAGAGGACACCACAGCATGTGTGAGGGTCAGAGGACACCACAGCCTGTGTGAGGGTCAGAGGACACCACAGACCATGTGTGAGGGTCAGGGGACACCACAGCATGTGTGAGGGTCAGAGGACACCACAGCATGTGTGAGGGTCAGAGGACACCACAGCATGTGTGAGGGTCAGAGGACACCACAGCATGTGTGAGGGTCAGAGGACACCACAGCATGTGTGAGGGTCAGGGGACACCACAGCATGTGTGAGGGTCAAAGGACACCTTTATGGAGCTGGTTCTCTCCTTTGGGTTCCAAGGATCAAACTCAGGTCATCAGGGTTGTGCAACAAACGTCTCCACCCACTGAGTGGTCCCACCGGCCTGGCAGAAGTCTTCGTGCTGTGCGGGACCTGCCCGTTAGCTTGCTGCTGCTGCTATGCTCATTTTGATGGATTGCAGGTGTCACACCTGTCAGAAGTCTTCTGGGTGTGGCATAAAACTCAGATGTGAGGGTTACCGGAATGGAGAGGAGGTAACACTTAATCTTCAGTGTAGAGAGCCATTTTCTCCATTTCCATTCTGAAGGGCCCTCAATCTGGGAGAGGTGACTTGAACATTCCTACTGCGGGGCCTGGGTGGGGTTGCTCAGTGGTAAAGCACTTGCTCCACTTGCTATGTTCAATGCTGGGGTAGGAGGAGAGTATTAGATGTCCTGACCCAAATGTTCTGAAGTCAGTGTGGAGCTGGACCCCAAGAGTGAGGAGGGGCTATCTCAGGTAGCCCAGGAGTGCAGGCCAGGTGAGCCAGGGTCCTGAAGAGGCTGCAGTGACTTCTGGGAGACCCTGGCATTCACAAGTTTCCACAACAGTCCAGCCTGGTCATGCCATACAATGTCTAGGCCCATGGGTTTCCCTAGTTGTAAGAAAGGCTATTGTCTTAATCTGTTTTCTGTTACTGTAATTGAAATCATGGGCTGTATAATTTATACAGAACAGCATCCTCCTGTTCTGGGTGAGGACCCTCAGGGTGCATTCATACACAGCATGGGGAGCCATCCCAGCATCCTCCTGTCCTGGGTGAGGGCCCTCAGGCTGCATTCATACACAGCATGGGGAGCCATCCCAGCATCCTCCTGCCCTGGGTGAGGGCCCTCAGGGTGCATTCATACACAGCATGGGGAGCCATCCCAGCATCCTCCTGTCCTGGGTGAGGGCCCTCAGGCTGCATTGATACACAGCATGGGGAGCCATCCCAGCATCCTCCTGTCCTGGGTGAGGGCCCTCAGGCTGCATTGATACACAGCATGGGGAGCCATCCCAGCATCCTCCTGTCCTGGGTGAGGGCCCTCAGGCTGCATTGATACACAGCATGGGGAGCCATCCCAGCATCCTCCTGTCCTGGGTGAGGGCCCTCAGGCTGCATTCATACACAGCATGGGGAGCCATCCCAGCATCCTCCTGTCCTGGGTGAGGGCCCTCAGGCTGCATTCATACACAGCATGGGGAGCCATCCCAGCATCCTCCTGTCCTGGGTGAGGGCCCTCAGGCTGCATTGATACACAGCATGGGGAGCCATCCCAGCATCCTCCTGTCCTGGGTGAGGGCCCTCAGGCTGCATTGATACACAGCATGGGGAGCCATCCCCCCACACCAGCTAAGTCTCTTCTTTCACAAGCCAATGACATCATGGATATGGTGTTCTCATAACTTCATTTAATCCCAATTTCCTAATGTTCAATTTTTTTTCTGCTGCTGTGATTAAAACTCCATGACTGGCTGGGCATGGTGGCGCATGCCTTTAATCCTAGCACTCTGGAGGCAGGGGCAGGCGGATCTTTGTGAGTTCAAGGCCAGCCTGGTCTACAGAGCAAGCTCCAGGCCAACTAGGACTAAAGGGAGACCCTGTCTCAAAAATACCAACCTCCCCCAAACTCCATGACCAAGCTGGGCGTGGTGGTGCACGCCTTTAATCCTAGCACTTGGGAGGCAAAGGTAGGCGGATCTCTGTGAGTTCAAGGCCAGCCTGGTCTACAGAGTGAGCTCCAGGCCAGCTGGGAGTAAAAGAGGGAGACCCTGTCTCAAAAATACCAAAAAAACAAAAAAAAAGCAAAAAAACCAAAACCAACTCCATGATCAAAAACATCTTGGAGGATGAAAGGGTTTATTTATCTTACACTTCCAGGTTATAGTCCATCTTCCGGGGGTCGGTGGGGAGTAAGAGCAGAACGGAAGCAGACAGCACGGAGAGGTGCTGCTTGCTGGCTCCCTCTCGGGCTTGCTCTCTGGATCATGCTTTCTTGTAGGACCCAGGTCCCCCTGCCTAGGGATGGTGCTGCTCACAGTGGGTTGTGCCTTCCTGCTTCAGTTAAGATAATCCCTTACAGACATGGCTACAGGCCAGTCTGATCTGGGCAGTCCTCCAACTGAGACTCCCTTAGAGGTTGTGTCAAGTTGACACCTAGATGAAGGACAGCTGAACTAGCCCTCCCCCTGAAGGGCCCCACTTCCAAATGCTACTAACACAAATTTGGAAAATTTGGAGATTAGGTTTTCATCACATTACTTTTTAAAAATTAATTAATTAATTAAAAAATATTTTTATGTGTATGAATGTACTGTCTGCATGTAGGTTTGTGCACCCATGTCGTGCAATGCTGCAGAGGTCAGAAAAGGGTGTCGGATTCCCCTGGAAGTGGAGTCAAAGACAGTTCTTAACAACCATGCAGGTGCTGGGAATCGAACCCGGGTCCTCTGCAAGAGCAGTCGGCACTCTTAACCTCTGAGCCATCTCTCTAACCCACCACATGAACTTTTTTTTTAATATTTTTTATTTGATATTTATTTATTTATTTATTTATTTATTTATTTATTTATTTATGTGTATGAATGTATTGTCTGCATGTAGGTTTGTGCACCTGTGTCGTGCAATGCCGCGGAGGTCAGAAGAGGGTGTCGATTCCCCTGGAACTGGAGTTCTCCTGGAATTGGAGTTACAGACGGTTCTCAGCCGCCATGTGGGTGCTGGGGATCGAACCGGGGTCCTCTGTAAGAGCAGTCGGCGCTCTTAACCGCTAGGCCATCTCTCCAGCCCTTTATTTGATATTTTTAACAATAAGTAATAAGTAGTGAATACAAGCATCCTTCATGTAAAACCAATTTGCAAGCAGCTATGCCCAAACCCACACAGCCCAAGGCTCCCACCACCCAGCTGGGGGGCTTGTATGTACAACCATGTTGATCAAATAACTGTCCAGTCTATATTGCTGTAGTTTCATCATTCACCCCAATCACAGCCCTTACATTCTACCACACCCCCTCTTCTGCAGATTGTTCCCTAGGCTTAGAAAAGGGGCACAAGTGGGCAAGAAGCAAAACAGTCTACTTTCTCTGGAGATGTCTTTTTGGACTCTGATCAGTTCAGGCTGTTTCCTTTCAAACACCACATGAACTTTTTTTTTTTTTTTTTTTGTCTTTTCGAGACAAGATCTCCCTGTAGCCCCAGCTGTCCTGGAACTCACTCTGTAGACCAGGCTGGCCTTGAACTCACAAAGATCCACATGCCTCTGCCTCCCAAGTGCTAGAATTAAAGGCGTGCGCCACCATGCCCGGCTTTTAAGGGACACACTGAAACCGTAGTGAGCTATTTTTCCATCGTGGAAAATGCTTACACTAGAAGCAGTAGGTGTTGCTCCTATTTGACTGTTAGGAAAGAGCCTTTTGGTCTTTTTGTGGCCCCTTCCTGGGATGCAGCAGACTGGTGACATGCCAAGGGTGCAGCCCTTTGGGGACAAGGGATCATAGAGGCAGGACATTTCATTTGACTGGACTCTTCATCAGAGCTCCAGTGCAGGCCTTCAGTGAACACAATCATCCCTAGCTCCATAGGCTGATGAGCGGAAGCTGGGTTTACCCTGCAAGGAGCAAGGTGGCCCAGGAGCCCAGAGACGGTGCCGAGAAAGCAGCATGGCTGCCCCACCCCACTCTATCCTCTTCCTGATGGACTCTTACCTTCCTCTTTAACCACCATGCTGTGCCAGGGGTTGAGGGGAGAGAATGTTTGATTTTGATGTCTCCGGTCCTGGCCCAGGTGCTCAGACCAAGGACTTTCGGGGATCTCAACCCAAAACGCTGCCCGAATCCTGAGTTGAGGAGTCACCTCAATTGGCCCTTGGTGGGGTGAGCCCGTTCCGAAGGGCTAATCAGGTGATTCAGAGTCCCAAGTGGGGCGGAGTGGACATTGGTGCTCACAGGTTTCCAGCCATCAGAAAACTGCAGTTGGTAACCACTGTGAAGGACTGAATGGGTTAGGCTCCACTCCCACAGATGCATGCATGTGTGTGCTGTGTCATAGGTGCTGGTTGGGCTGCAGAAGTTTCCAAAAAGCAGATATGGGTGTCTAGGAGGTTGAGAAGGCAGCAGGCAGGAGATTTAGGTTTGGGGAAAAAAAAAGCCCAAGAGGCTCTTCAGGGGGAGCAATGTGGTTGTCCAGGTGGCCTAGTTGGCAGAGACCTTGTGGACAGTGGGCTGGGCACTCCCAAGCAGACAGCTGGTGATCATGCTTTGAGGTCATCGGTGGCTGTGGGTCCCTTGGCTCCTTCAGCTTGGCTCTTGTGCTCCCTTTCCCTCTGGGGCCAAGAGGACAGTTCACCCTGGGTCTGGGTCTCCTCCAGCTTGTGTGCCACCTGTGGTGGGCACCAGGAGATCTGGGGAGAGCGAAAACCCTGCAGTGGGGGTGGCTTTGTGCTAAGACCTGCTCAGGGCGGCTCTGGCCCTGCCTCATCCACACGGAGCTGAGAGGTAAGCCTCTGCTTCTTGTGGTGCAAGCCTCCCTGTGTGGGGAGCAGGAGGCAGCGGCCCACAGAGTAGAGGCTTCTGGGAGCCCTAGTAGGAAGTTCCTTCAGACCACAGTCAGTTTTTTGGTCATCAGCATAGGAAGGAGGGGTGGGTAGCTCACCAGCCCTCCTCAGACACCAAGCGTATCTGTACCTGGCAGAATCTGGCTTCTATGAGCCACATCCCACCAGGACAGGACAGAAAACTGTGCTCCTGATTTCTAGACCAGTACATGTTTTGTTTTCACAACTTAATTCAGCTAAGGTATCGGACTCTTAAGCACCTTGGAGAAAATACTAGTAAGTTTTACATTGCAATATTACAAAGTTGATAACCACCTTCCTTCAGGACAACAGACTGCTAGGTGAATAGATTTAGATTAGAATAGCTGGGTTTCAACCTTCAAATATAGCTCTATGGTAGGGCACTTGTCTAGCATGTACACGGCTGTAGGCTCAGTTCCTAGCACTACACATAAAACAATCAACCAGTAAACAACAACCGAAACTCCAGAATAGTTGGGTTTCACTAACAAGGGGCCAACAGATGGACTTCAGGAGCCCAGGCAGAAAAGGAACAGAGCCTAACTCCTAACTGAAATTTGAAGTTTCCTTCAGTTATAAAAGCAGTAAACTGACTTTTGTGGTATTACCAGAGCCTGTGATGCAATCACTTTCAGAATTAAGTTATAGTTGCCATTGTTGTCTTTTTTTTTTTTTTTTTTTTTTTTTTTTTTTTT
>VZQC01008136.1:134253-163928 GCA_009823505.1 Rhizomys pruinosus
TATATATATATATATAGAGAGAGAGAGAGAGAGAGAGAGAGAGAGAGGAGAGAGAGAGAGAGAGATAGGGTTTTCCTGTAGCCTCAGCTGTCCTGGAACTCACTATGTAGGCTGGGCTGGCCTTGAACTCACAGAAATCTGCCTGCCTCTGCCTCCCAAGTGCTGGGATTAAAGGTGTGTGTCACACCTGGCAAAACTTTTTTCTGTCTATATTTCTATATGAAGAATGTTTTATGAACATCACATACCTTCCTCTTAATGTACAGGCTTTTTCTGAGACAGTGTGAGCCCTGGGATCACCCTGTGTATTAACACACCCAGTTGTGTAGGTTCCCTTCTCTCTCCCTTTGAATGCATTTTTAGGAGTAAAGCTTTTTTTTTTTTTTTTTTTTTTTTGGTCTTTTTGAGACAAGGTCTCCCTGTAGCCCCAGCTGTCCTGGAACTCACTCCGTAGACCAGGCTGGCCTTGAACTCACAAAGATCCGCCTGCCTCTGCCTCCTGAGTGCTAGGATTAAAAGAGTGCGTCACCACGCCCGGCTAGGAGTAAAGTTTTTTTTTTTTATGGTCTTTTGAGACAGGGTCTCTCTGGAGCCACAGCTGGTCTGGAACTCACTCTGTAGACCAGGCTGGCCTTGAACTCACAGAGATCCTCCTGCTTCTCCCTCCCATGTGCCGAGATTAAAGGCATATGCCATCACATTTTAATAACAGATTTTTGCATATGTTGTAGGTTTATTTCTATGTATTTTATCATTTTTGGTTACTCTAAATGAAATATTTTTCATGTTATTTTTCAGTTGGCTACTAAACTCTCTATTGATATTGTATCCATCCAACCTGCAGAAATGCTTTATTGTTGGCAGTAGATGTTTACTTGGTTCTCTTGACTTATTTTGGTTAATAATCCTGTCAAGCACAGATACTGATAACTTTGATGATAGTGTAGTCTCCCTTTAGTTTCAGCTTGGTTGGCACTTGCTATGTAGACCAGGCTGGCTTGAATTCACAGAGATCCTCTTGCCTCTGCCTCCCAAGTTCTGGGATTAAAGGGGTGTGCCACCATGTGCAGCTCTTTTGTACTTTATAATTCTGCCTTTACTGCCTTTATAGAGTCATGTTAAGCAACAGGGTGACAATGAAACCTCATTTTGTTCTTGACTTCAATGAGGATGGTTTCTTGTGTGTTCCTATTAACTAAGATACTACTTAAAAATTGAGATCAATGTGTCTGTCGTACTAAGGACCCACCAAAATTTTATGTTTTGTCTCTTAGTGATGGGGGCTAAAACTCATGCTTGCTTTGAGGCAGCTTGTATCACATAGGTCCCCCATCTGACCGGAAGTACCAGAGCTGTCCATCAGGTCCAGGTGGAAAGTCATCTAATCATCCCATGCCAGTAGGGCTGCCTACGTGCTCTTCAAAGGCTCTATCAACTGAGTGACATCCAACCCCAAATTTTTTTTTCTCTTAGTGCTAGGAGCTGAGACCAGGGCCTCACACTTGCTAGATAAATGCTTTGCACTAAGCTGTTCCCAGCCAGCATCTACCATCCACACTATCTGTCGAATGTGAATATGTACATATGCTCACATGCATGTATGTGCATGTTGAGGTCAGAGTCTGATGTTAGGCGTTTTCTACTATTTCTCACTACCTTATTTTTTGGGACAGGGTTTCATACTGAATCCAGATATCACTGATTGGTTAGACTGGCTGGCCAGCAAGCTTTAGGGACTCGCCCACATCTGGCCCCTTAGCGTTAGGGTTACAGAGATATTTAATCATTGGTGCTGGGGATTGGAATTCAGGTCCTTGTGCTTTCAGGGCAACCATTTTACTGATGGACTGACTCTTGCTGGCCTCTTCTATCCCTCCCTCTGTCCTTTAGCAGGTGTGCCTGAGACAGCGAGTACCTCACAGGGTCTAGGTGATACCAGCAACTTTTTTTTTTCCTTTTTTTGGTATTTTTGAGGCAGGGTCTCCTTTTTAGTACCAGTTGTCCTGGAGCTTGCTCTGTAGACCAGGCTGGCCTTGAATTTACAGAGATCCACCCACCTCTACCTCCCGAGTGCTGGGATTAAAGGCGCACCACCACGCCCTGCTGACACCAGCAACTTTTAACTAAAAGCCTAAGAGAATTTGCAGCTGCTCTGGGTAAAGGACAAAAAGCTGCTGGTGGTATGAGGCTGTCAGGGAATTAACACCGGGACAGTGCCTGCATGGAGAGACTTTGCTAGTTACCTCAAGAGCAGGTGACAGAAAAGTGCACGAGTCCCAGCCTGCTGAGGTGTTTTCTAGCATACAGATCTACTGTGATCTTCCTTCCTCTTGGGCCAGAGAGGTACCAGTTAGCAGTTTTTGTCACAGGCAGGTGCAGCAAGCTGGGACGACAAATCTCTTCTTGCCAACTCATTAAGGACTGGGCTGGAGCTTCAGGACTCCTGAAAATACATTCCACTCTGAAACAGATCCCAGGCCTGCGAATCTCTGTTTCTTCAGAGTGCAGGCAGGGACGAGGGAAGCTACAGGAAAGGATGGGTTGGGCTGGTGTGAAAACCAGGGAAGTTTCCGGTGAAAAGGCTGTCAACACGGTAGGGTGCTTGACAGACGGACAAGAGCCTCTCAGACAAGAGAGCCACAGGGGTGTTAAATGGCACAGCATGTTGAGACAGAGGCAGCACTGCCATAGTACCGTTGGGTAAAGTGTGTCTCTCACTTGTCACATGCCAGGGCATGTTATGATTTCTCTGCTTTGTCTCTTTGAATTCCCACAACAGACCTGGGAGTAAGAAGCATTATTGTGGCCAGGCATGGTGGCGCACACCTTTAATCCTAGCACTTGGGAGGCAGAGGCAGGCGGATCTCTGTGAGTTCAAGGCCAGCCTGGTCTACAGAGTAAGTTCCAGGACAGCCAGAGCTACAGGGAGACCCTGTCTCGAAAAGACCCCCTAAAAAGAAGCATTATTGTCCCATTCCCCAGGAATTGGGACACGGGACTGTTGAGTGACTTATCCAAGGTTCATGGTTAATAAGGTATGGGTTAGGTTCGTTAGAAGTCTGTAGTTAAGAGATTACCTCTATAATAGTTGTCTCCAATTTACAGTTGGAGAGCAACCCCATCATCGTCATATTTCTCCTTGTTCTGGGGGGGAGGCAAGAAAGTCTCTCATATCAAAACCTTTGTGGCACCTAGAAAGTAAGTTTCATCAGGACCCACTATAAATAGTTGTTACACAACAGTGAATTATATCTCATTTAACTCGATGCATTACGTTTTTTATCAGAGTCGGTAAACCAATGTTGTTTAATATACACATAGTTACTTTTACTAAGTCCTAAAACACATGTATCCTGTAGACAGTGGGTCCTAGGCCAAAACGGGGCACGTGTTGAACTCATGTCAATTAAGTGTGTATTAATTGAATATACACCGTGTCCCTCACCCACCCCTCCCCCCCTTCCCAATTCACCATTTTCGGTCCATTTTCTGATGCAGTCCTTTCTGTTGGTGTTCTTTTAACAGATGCGGAGACAACTATATAGAGGTAATCTCTTATAAAGATCGGTAAAACTGCCTTCTTTAATTGGCCAATAGACATAGAAACTGTGAAAAGGAGTATTCGCTGTTCAGAACCAAATATAAACACTAAAGTCCTTAAACTATCCGCTTAAGCAAAAAATATTTCAATACAGGAGCTCTGACATCAGTAATGGATTATTCCACCAGGGGAGATGTTGGCAGGGGATCTAAGGTCCCACAAAAGGTAAAGGCGCCTTGCCTCTAAACGGGGATACCTGCAAGAAGAGAGGCGATAAATCCCTGCTCTTGAAGACCTGGATGTAAGCATGGAAAGGTGTATTGAGACCACAAATGCAAGTGGTACAGATGGCCTCTGGAATACCAGAGAGTGTTACCAAGGGCCACTAAACCAATAAAGCAAATACGGGTCTCCTTGAGTCAAGCAAGAACTCCACGTCAGCACCAGCTACACTCACCTGCCTGGAAATAATGTGCAGCAGAGGCAGCCATATGCCTGTATATCCCAAATCGAATTGGCTATTGGCTCTCTCCTTGGAGGAAATGACCCATGGCTGATGCCACAAGCTGACACTCTCTACAGGTTAGGAGATAACATAAGCCACAGTAAGACCCCGTCATAGTTAACAGGAAAAAATGTAGTTGGTGGATCAACATCTCATCTAAACATATATGTCTTTAACAAAGTAACCTACCCTAACTATTAATGCTGCTTAAATACCTATATATCTAATTGCTTGTGCTTCATTAGTAGGATCGAAAGGTTATTCCTGGACAGACTGTCAGCCCATGAAAGGAAACAGCCAGAATTGACCAGAATCCAAGACAACAGCTCCAGAGAGAGTGGACTGTTCTGCTTCTCATCCACTTGTGCCCCTTTTCTAAGCCCAGGGAATAATCTGCGGAAGAGGGGGCGTGGTAGAATGTAAGGGCTGCGATTGGGGTGAAGGGTGAAACTACAGCAATGTAGTCTGGACCCTCATTTGATTAACCTGATTGAACATACAACCCCTCACCCCCCGCTGGAAGGTGGGGCTGTGGGTGTTTGGGCACAACAGCCTGCAAATTGGTTATACATGAAGGATGCTTATACTCATGGATTATCACTTATAGCTAAAAAATGGAAAAAAAAACTGAGAGAGATATGCAGGACAGTCATGGCAGAATGCATGATCTCGGTTGGGGTGGGGGTGGGGGTGAAGGGAAGGGGAGATATGCCTGAACTGAATTGGAAAATGATGTATGAAATGCACAAAGCATCAATAAAAAAAATGTTGTAAAAAAAAAAAACAACAACAACAACAAAAAAGAAGTCTGTAGTTAAGGTAAGGATAATCTTAGTAATGATGTAATGTAGTATGCTGAGCACTGCACTAAGCATTAATTCAGTTAACTTTCATGACATTCAAGTCTGTGTTCTTTCAATCCTACTTCAAGAATGAGGAAAACAGGGAATGTTAAGTTTTACAAGGCACAGCCCAGACAGACCCCCTTTGCTATACTGGGGACTCCTCTATAGTCTCTTGGGGACCAGACTCCCTTGGGTTCCACTATTTTCTCCACCTAGACTATCAAGGTCCGATGGGGCAGGAGTGCTGTCTCTCTTGGTGTTGGTCTCTAGTGGCAGAACGCCCTGTCCACCAGGTTTTATCCTTCCCTGGGTATGCTTATTTTATCTGAAGCTTGTGTCTCTGGTCTCGAGATCTCAGAAACAGGCAACACCATTGTGATGGTCAACTTGATTTGGCCAGGGAGTACCCAGCTATCTGGTCAGACTGTATTCTTTATGTTTCTATAAGAGCGATTAATTTGACGAGATTAATATTATAATATAGAAAGTAAATCAGATTGCCCCCTGTAGTGTGGGCAGGTCTCTCCCAATCAGCCAAAGACTTGACTAGAACAAAATACCCAAGTCTCCTGGGGTAAGAATGGCTCTCTGTTGATCTGACTGGACTGGCTCTGCACCCTCAGTTCTTCTGGGCCTCAAGCTTGCCAAACCGCAGGTTTGGCTTTTGCCAGCCTCCATAATCACAGGAGACAGTTCTGTGTAATAAATCATCCTCTAGGGGCTGGGGATGAAGCTCAGTTGGCAGCACACTTGCCTAGCATGCATGAAGGCCTCAATTTGATCCCCAGCACCGGATAACTGGATGTGGTGATGCTGCACAGCTGTGAGTCCTACACTTGGGAGGTGGAAGCAGGAGGAATAGAAGTTCAAGGTCATTCTTGGCCACAAGTAAGGTCAAGACCAGCCTGGTCTATGGAAGACCCTGTCTCAAAACAAAATTTACCCTGTATTGCTTTTATTTCTTTGGAGAATCTTGAGCAATACAACCGTTCTCTCATTTGCTCTGGCAGAATCTGAGGAGACAATGGACAACCCCTCTCCCCAACACCAATCACAAAGTCCTGCTGATGTCACTTCCTTCAGTGCCCTTTGGCCAGTCCACTCCTCATCACACAAAGTACCGCTCTAGACCAGGTGGCCATCCTGTTTCTCTGGGTAACGTACCTATACATTTATCTCTAAGCTAGTTTTGCTCTCTGTCCATGTACTGTTCACCTACCAGCCAGAATAATTTTCTTTCTTTTTTTTTGGTCTTTTCGAGACAGGGTCTCCCTGTAGCCCCAGCTGTCCTGGAACGTACTATGTAGACTAGACTGGCCTTGAACTCACAGAGATCTGCCTGCCTCTGCCTCCTGAGTGCTAGGATTAAAGGTGTGCACCACCATGCCTGGCTTAACTCTGCAGAATTAAAAAAAAAAAAAAAGTGAAGGCTTTACGCCACAGGCTCAGAACAGAAACAAAGCCTCCTCTGTGTTATTGTGTTCCAGAAAAGAGGCTTATCTCCCTTATATTCAAACGATGGGGAGATGGACTCCATGTTTTGGTAAGAGAAGTTCCATAGTGGCATTACCCAGGGGCTAGATACCAAGTATGGGAAAATTTCAGCTATGGGTTCAGCCTGCAGACTCAAGCTCTTATTGTGGTGTGATGGGTACTGTTGACTGTCAGCTTGACAGGGTCTAGAATCACCTAGGAGGCAAACCTCTGGGTATGTCTGTGAGGGAGTTTCTAGATTGGGTTAACTGAGATGGGAAGACCCACCCTACATATGGAGAGGTCTGTTCCATGGGCTGAGGGTTCAGACTAAATGAAAAGGAGAAGCAAACTGAGTGCCAGCCTTTGTCTCTTTCTGCTTCTTGCTTGTGGATGTGATTTGGCCAGTTGCTTCATATTCTTGTTGCTGTGATTTTCCCATGACGATGGACTGTATCTTCAAACTGTGAGCCAAACCAAGTTCTTCCTTCCTTAATGTTGCTTCTGTCAGTTAATTTGTCACAGAAATGACAAAAGTAACAAATAAACTTGGTCTCTGAAGTTCTGTGTGATTCAGGTCTCAGGTCAAATCTTAAAAAGAAAGTGTGATAGGGGCTGGAGAGATGGCCTAGCGGTTAAGAGCACCAACCACTCTTGCAGAGGACCTGGGTTCGATCCCCAGCACCCACATGGTGGCTGAGAACCGTCTGTAACTCCAAATCCAGGAGAACTCCAGTTCCAGGGGAATCCGATACCCTCTTCTGACCTCCACAGCATTGCACAACACGGGTGCACAAACCTACATGCAGACAGTACATTCATACACATACAAAATAAATAAATAAAATTAAAAAAAACCTTGTAGAAGAAAGTGTGATATATGTAGTGTATTGTTTGTGTGTGTGATTATGCAAGAATGTCTGCCATGGTATGTAGTGGTCAGAGGACAATGGGTGTCAGTCCTCATCTTCCAACTAGTTGTGAGACAGAGTCTTTTGTCCACCCCTGCGTATGTCAGGCTTCCTGCCTGCTCCCTGCCACCCCCGTGCTCTCTCAGCTCCAGCTCACATCTTGATGTACAGTTGCTGCAGCATCTGGCTTTACGTGTGGTTCTGGGGAGCTGAACTCTGGTTCTCATGTTGTGTAACTTTATCCACTGAACCATCTCCCCAGCCTCAAATATTGTATCTTTAAAAAAGTTATTTATTGGGGCTGGAGAGATGGCCTAGCAGTTAAGAGCGCTGGCCGCTCTTGCAGAGGACCCGGGTTCGATCCCCAGCACCCACATGGTCGCCGAGAGCCGTCTGAGACTCCGATTCCAGGAGAACTCCAGTTCCAGGGGAGTCCGACACCCTCTTCTGACCTCCGCGGCATTGCACGACATGGGTGCACAGACTTGCATGCAGACAGTACATTCATACACATACGGAAATAAATAAAAAAAAATTTATTTACTTAATTTTTATTTTATGCACATGAGTATTTTGCTTATATGTATGTAAGTGCAACTGTCTTGTGCAATGCCTGTGGCCAGAAAAGGACATTGGGTCCCCATGGAACTAGAGTTATAGACAGATTTTAGCCACCAAGAGAACCAAGCCTGGGTCCTCTGAAAGAGTAGCCAGTGCTCTTAACTGTTGAGCCATCTCTCCAGCCTCCCAAATGTTGCCTCTTTAGAGAACTTTCTGTTGACTTCTCTGGACTCAACTGATGAGGTTGTCTTGGTAATTCTTATAAAGATTAGAATGAAATAACTATTATTTCACATGTTGGCTTAACATCTCTATCTGTACTGTAGATTCCTTAAACTTTCAATGATTTAAGTAATCTATTTAACACATGCTTCTTGAATGACGTGGGTTATGTGCTGGACATTGCGTTGAAATGCTGGGGTTACAATGATGTATGATACACAAAAGACTCAGTTCCTGTTCTGGGGGATTTATGGTGAGGCAGGAAGACCATGAGTTTTATTTGTTCTGAAAGGCATTTTCTTATTATTTTAGTATTTATCATATAATATTTTCTTTTTCTTTTATAACTTAAGCACTCAGTAAACTGAGCAGGCTTATGAGTTGTTTACTTCTTGAGTCTTTAAAAAAATTTTTTTTATGTGTATGAGTATATTGTCTGCATGTAGGTAAGTGCACCCATGTCATGCAATGCCTCAGAGGTCAGAAGAGGGTGTCAGATTCCCCTGGAACTGGAGTTAAGGACGGTTCTTAGCTGCCATATGGGTGCTGGGAATCAAACCTGGGTCCTCTGCTACAGCAGTCAGTGCTCTTAACCATTGAGCCATTTCTCCAGCCCGACTTCTTGAGTCTTAACAAGCCTCCTTAGAACTCCTTGAGTCTTAATGAGCTTCCTTTCCGGATGGAATGTTTCAACTCAGGAAATTAATATACAAGGGGTTGATGGAAGCTGTCATTAATTTGACTTTGAACATGCTGATTTTAGCAGGGGATGGGGGTGGGCACACGCCTTTAATCCTAGCATTGGGGAGGCAGAGGCAGGAGGATCTCTATGAGTTCAAGGCCAGCCTGGTCTACATAGTGAGCTCCAGGCTAGCTGTGGCTACAGGGAGACCCTGTCTCAAAAAGATTTAAAAAAAGTGCTGATTTTGAGGTAACTATGTATAACCAGTTAGACATGCAGGTTTGAAGCGCTGAAGAGAGGTCTACACTAGAGATGCTATTATTGACTGGTGACAACAGAAGCTGTAGTCATAGATGATACCTCCCTACGTGGTGGGTTTCTTTTTATTTATTTTTGTGTGTTTGACTCCTTTACCAGTCTAGAGATGTCAATGGTTTTAAAAATATTTTATTTTCTTTATTATTTTTTGTGTATGAGTGTATTGTCTGCATGTATGTAAGTGCACCTGTGTCATGCAATGCCTATGGAGGTCGGGAGAGGCCATTGGATTCCCCTGGACCTGGCGTTAACAGATGGTTATTAGCAGCCTTGTAGGTCCTAGGAACCAAAACCAGATTCTCTGCAAGAGCAGTTAGGGCTCTTAACTGCTGAGCCATCTCTCCGGCCCCACAATATCTTCTTTTATTCAATTTTTATAAGTTATACAGTGTATTTCCATCATATTTAGACCCCCTCTCTTATCTGTGCCCCTCTTTTAGCCCCCCAACAGATTTCATGTATTCTCATATATATTAAGGCCTATCAAGTCAAGTTTGTGTCCTCAAATGTCCTTTAGTGTACATCTGTTCACTGGAGCATGGTTAACCTATTTAGAGTCACCCCTTAAAGAAAACCAAAATAGGTGGGTGTGGTGGCTCCCACTTTTGATCCCAGCACTCAGGAGGCAGAGGCAGGTTGATTTCTATGAGTGCAAGGCCAGCCTGGGAACATAGTGAGTTTCAGATCGGCTGGGGCTACCAGGAGACCGTGTCTCAAAAAGAGCCCCCTCCAAAAAAAAAAAAAAAACAAAACCCTAAATAAACTAACCCTCTCCCAGTAGTTATTTGTCATCAATAGATCCTCAGCTAACGTTTGGGTTTTTTACCCAACTCCCCTTTTCTTTCTTTCTTTTTTCTTTTCTTTTTTTTTTTTTTTTGGTGTTTTTGAGAGAGGATCTCCCTGTAGCCCCAGCTGGCCTGAAACTAGCCCTGTAGACCAGGCTGGCCTTGAACTCACAGAGATCTGCCTGCCTCTGCCTCCCGAATGCTGGGATTAAAGGCGTGCACCATCATACCCGGCCCCAACTCCCCTTTTCTTTTCTTTTTTTTTTTTTCTTTTTGGTCTTTTCAAGACATGGTCTCCCTGTAGCCCCAGCTGTCCTGGAACTAGCTCTGTAGACCAGGCTGGCCTTGAACTCACAAAGATCTGCCTGCCTCTGCCTCCCAAGTGCTAGGATTAAAGGCATGCGCCACCATGCCCGGCTAACTCCCCTTTTCTATGCTAAGATTTTGTCTAGCTTGAACTTGCATGGGTCTTGAACATTGTTGTTGTTGTTGTTGTTGTTGTTATTATTATTTTTGAGACAGAGTCCTATGTAGCTCAGGCTGGTCTCAAACTTCTGATGTAGCCAAGGATGATCTTGAACTTCCGATCCTCCTGGCTTTGCCTCCTAAGTGCTTGCGTTGGGAGTGTGCACCACCACATTTTTTTTTTTAAATTTTCATTTCCTTAATTATTAGCAATGTTGAACACTTTTTAAAAAATTTTTATTCATTTCTGTATGTGTATCAATGTACTGTCTGCATGCAGGTCTGTGCACCCGTGTCGTGCAATGCCGCAGACGTCAGAAGAGGGTCTCGGATTCCCCTAGAGCTGGAGTTCTCCTGGAATTGGAGTTTCAGACGGCTCTCGGCCACCATGTGGGTGCTGGGGATCGAACCCAGGTCCTCTGTAAGAGCGGTCGGCGCTCTTAACCGCTAGGCCATCTCTCCAGCCCTACACCACCACATTTCTACAGTGCTGGGGATGGAACCCAGGACGGCTGGCATGCTAGGTGAACACTTTACCAACCAAGCACCTCTGCAGTGTCATTTGGAGAATTCTGACGCTTAAATATTGGGAAATCATTCAGACTCTCTTCAATTGAGTTAATCTCTCTTATATTATGTTAAAGGCAACTTTGGCCCAAAGAGGTGAAACACTGTGCTCAAAGTCAGTAGTGGCAGAGACAGAAGTAGAACTCAGGTCATATGTAAAGACTTTTTTTTTTACATGGTTGAAGCAACTACTTATTAAGCAGTTAACATTTTTCTAAAAAAAGCATTTGTTTACTTTTATTTTGTATGTAATTGTGTTACAGCTGCATTTATGTAAGTGTTCCTGTGTCATGCAGTGCATACAGAGGACAGAATAGGGTGTCAGATCCCCTGAAACTGGAGTTATGGATGGTTGTTGGCTACCATGTGGGTGCTGGGAACCTGTTATCATTCTTGTATGTGAGAAAGACAGCATGCTTATATAGGATTGTGGATCATTACTTTTTTTTTTTTTTTTTTTTTGTTTCTTTTTCGAGACAGGGTCTCCCTTTAGTCCCAGCTGGCCTGGAGCTCACTTTGTAAACCAGGCGAGTCTTGAACTCACAGAGATCCACCTGCCTCTGTCTCCCAAGAGCTAGGATTAAAGGCATGCACCACCACACCCAGTGGATCATTTCTTTTTATCACATATCTCTGCCATGAGTTTTATTTGTTCTGAAAGGTGTTATCTTATTATTTTAGTATTATCATATAATATTATTTTCTTTTTCTTTTATAACTTAAGCACTCAGTAAACTGAGCAGGCTTATGAAGATGTTCAGAATTTTTTCCATATACAAAGAACTGAGACCCCCCCTAAAGAAAATGTCCTAATGGGGTTAATAAAGGCCAAGCATTCCTCAGAGGACTGGGAAATTAAATTGATAGTTCAAACCTTGGAGGGGTTAATGGAAATTGTAGAGCAATATCTCTGCATATTGGAAAGTCTATAAATAGCTCAAAGTCCTGAATTGCCTCTGGAAGCTGCCATATCTCTGTATTAACTCTGGCAGCTCCGTGCCACACTAAGATAGGATTTGAATTCACTCTGGCTGCATACAGAGGATCCCGGCAGTATCTCTCAACCATGACCAAAAGAGTGTGGGCATAGATGACAGGTTGCCTGACTATGAATGATGTGCAATGTCCCTTGCTAGTCAGTGGTGGTGGTGGTGGTGGTGTGTGTGTGTGTGTGTGTGTGTGTGTGTGCTGTGTCTGAGATGAAAGGGGAGAGAGCTTTGTGTGTGGTATCTCAGTTTGACTGGAGCAAGGAGATCTCTCGAAGGTTAGGATCTTTTCATGTAATTTTGTGTACGTGTGTGCATGTGTATGTGTAGAAGCCAGAGGACAATCTCATCAGATGGCATTTCTCAGGTGCTCTCTATCTTATTTGAGAGTCATCACTGGCTTGGAATTTGCTGATTAGGGTAAACTGGCTGGCCAGGGGGCCCCAAAAATCTACCTGTCTCTGTCTCCCTAGAGCTGGGATTTCAAGCTTGTGCGACCATACCTCCATCCATCCTTTAACATCGGTTATTTATTTATTTATTTATTTATTTATTTATTTATTTATTTATTTATTTATTTTTTACATGTTATGAGTATTTTACTTGCATGGATGTAAGTCCACCACACCACATGTGTACAATGCCCTTGGAGGTCAGGAAAGGGTGTCAGATTCCCCTGGGACTGGAGTTATGGATGGTAGCCACTATGGGAATTGAATCTCCATTTTCTGCAAGAGCTGCCCCTGCTTTTAACTGCTGGAGAGTCATCTCTCCAGCCTTTTCACCCACTCTTTTGAAAGTGTGGATTCTGGGGATCGAATTCAGGTCCTCGTGCTTGTGAGGCCTTTACCGAGCCCTCTCCCCAGACCCTGAATCTTTCTATTTGTTTGATAACAGAATTTTGAGGTGGACAGCTTTAGAGCTGGAAAGCATGCAGCCCCTCAGTTTCCATGTCTGGGGCCCTCTGAAGAGCCAGAAATTGGAGGAAACTTGAGCAATGCCTTGGCTTTGAAGTGGGCCCGGAGTCCTCTCACCCCTCAGTGAAGGACATGGCTACCCTTCCTGTGTTTCTCAGGTTACCAGTCTCAGGTCATTACAGTCTATCTTGCCTGGTATTTGTCCGCTGGCTTGCGACTCCTCAGGTAGCAGGTACAGTCCCATTTTATTTGGATGCTCAGTACCTGGTGGGGAGTCTTGGCACACTGTAGGAACTCAGAAAACTTTTATTAGTGGAACAACTGATGGAATGACTGAGCTTTTAAAAAATTTTTATTTATAAGCTGAGTATGGTGGTACACACCTTTAATCCCAACACTTGGGAGGCAGAGGCAGGCAGATCTCTGTAAGTTCGAGGCCAGCCTGGTCTACATAGTGAGTTCCAGGCCAGCTGGGGCTACAGGGAGACTCTGTCTCAAAAAGATTTTTATTTTATGTGTATTGCCTGTATGTGTGTAAGTGACCCATGTCATGTAGTGCCTGCAGAGGACAGAAGAGGGTGTTGGATACCCAGGAATTGGAGTTACAGTGGTTGTTAGCCACCATGTGGTACTGGGATTTGAATCTGAGTCTTCTGCAAGAGCAGCCAGTTCTCTTAACTGCTGAGTCATCTCTCTAGCCCTATAACTGAACTTTTTTAGAGACATTTTCTAAGAGTCAAAAAAAATTGTATTTATTTTTATTTTATTTAATTTTAATTTTTTTGGTCTTTTCTTGAAACAGGGGCTTCCTGTAGCCCCAGGTGTCCTGGAACTCGCTTTGTAGACCAGGCTGGCCTGTTTATTTTTTAACCTGTATGAATGATTTGCCTGCATGAATTTAAGTGCACTTGTGCCACCAAGGCCAGAAAAGGCTGTCAGATCCCCTGGATTTGGAGCTACAGACAGTTCTTAGTTGCCATGTGGGTGCTAGGAGCTGAACTTGCTGTTCTCTGCTAGTGTAGCCAGTGGACTTAACTGCTGAGCCATCTCTACAGCCCTAGGGGAATAGAAACTAGGGGCTGCACCTCTTCTCCAAATGAAGAGATGATACCACCTTTCCTGTCTGTAATAGTGTTCATGTCCTCCTGTTAGCTTGAGAAAGAATGGGGAGGGATTTCCCTCCTGCATGACTGAGGACACAGAGTTCATGGGAGACTCAACAGGAGGCCTAGGCTACTCAGGCTAGGACTGAACCTCTGTGTGCTTAGCCTGAGCCCCGCTCCTTGCTTCGGGGCAGCTGTCTTGTTCTGCTGCCTTGGGAAAGTCTGGCAGCACCAGAGTGCAGACGTCATGGCCAGGCATTTCCAAAAAAGAAAACGAGTTGGGACCTGTTCAGATGACTTCCCATGCTTTTTTTTTGGTCTTTTCGAGATAGGGTCTCCCTGTAGCCCCAGCTGGCCTGGAACTTGCTCTGTAGACCAGGACAGCCTTGAACTCACGAAGATCCGCCTGCCTCTGCCTCCCAAGTGCTAGGATTAAAGGGGTGCACCACCACGCCTGGCTCATTTCCATGTTTTTTTTTTTTTTTTATCATCAGTCACCTCATTGGTCCTCATCAGTCACCTCATTGGTCCCCATCAGTCCTGTCATACTGCTGTTACCATGGCTCCTACTGCCTAGATGAGGTAGAGAAAGCTCCATCCCCACACCTAGCTGGTAGCTGATGGCATTGGCCTGGGCCTGGGCCCGCAGTCCTCTGAGCTCCAGCAGCTCCAGCTACTGTCCTGAAGAACTTCAGCCAGGATAACGACAAAGCAAGTTTGAAAGCAGAAGAGAAGGTCCATTAGTCTAGGGAACCTGCATCCCACATATAGGTAGACAGGAGTCTGTGGTCAAAGCTTCTGCCTGAAATGAGGCTGCTGTCAGGCACTGTCAGGCAAGTCTGAGGAGGTGAGAAGGAGTCAGAGATGGAGGAAAATACTGCGGGAGACGAGGAAGCCTTCAGAACCAGAGGAAGAAGAAAGAAAGTGATTTTATCAACCAGACAGGGACTTGAGAAAGAGTGATACCAGCCAAGTAAGTGCAGGGAACAGACCATAAGAGCTTGCCTTCCAGGCGCTTTTAAGCCGCAAAGTGTAAGGAGATGTTATTTTTGTATTTGTGACATTTTCGGCTGCAGCTACTTGTGATTTAAAAGGAAAAAAGAAAATCCCCAATCAATCTAAGCAGTTCATTCGTTAGGACACTCAGCTAATTGCTGTTCCCTGATGAAGAGGAGTACCACCCTCAGAGCATTTAAAACAGACACATTCCCAGTTTCCAGGTCCTTAGTTCTTTACTCTGAGGTCAGCCTGCATGAAAATTGGCCAGGCAGGACCAGAAATGTGTGCCAGAACTGGAATCAGTAAGATGAAAAGCTTAGCATTAGAAGATAAAGCCCTGAGACTGGCAGGTAGCCTGCACCCCTTCCAAGGGTGGAGTCCTCCCCCGGCCGCCACGGCCAGGACTTCTAAAGGCCCGCAGGGCTCTGTGTGACCTGAACTCTCAGGTCTGGTTCATTTCTTTGTTCACGGTTTTGATTGAGCTCAGATTTAATTTTGCCTTCTAGGCATTCCTGACAAATCTTCAAGCAGGAAACAATGTTGTTTTTCTTTTCTCTTCACAGAAAAGAGGGTAGGACCTTGCAATCATTTTCCTTTGTGAGGGAGAATGAGTTGAGACATCCGTGGTAGGAAGGAATAAAAGATGCTTGTAGCTAGGAGGGGCTTGGTAGGGCCTGAAGATTGACCAGCCGGCTGTGCTGCTGCCTCTTCTGCCAAGAAACATCCCTCTAGGACCTCACTGCACCTTCCACCTATGTAGCCACGCCTACCATCCTCAGCCCCAAACACTCCTGAATCTCATCAGCTGGAGATTACTTGTTGACTTTAATGTTGATTCATCAAATGTAATTGTCAGAATAAGTATTTATTTATTTATTTATTTATTTATTTATTTATTTATTTATTTTTGGGGGACAGAACTTTAGGCCCTTGTGTATGCTTGCTGGGTGAATACTCTATCACTGAGTTATATTCCTAACCTTTTTTAAAAATTTATTTTATTTATGTTTAGTTTTTTATCAAATCTAGACCCCTGTCCCCCCCATCCCCCCACCCCACCAGAGCTCATGCATTCTGCCAAACATGCTTTTCATCTCTTTCCCAGTCTTTCTCAATATTCTCCATGAGGAAGTTGACTGTTTTGAGCAGAAGTTCACTGTTTCAGTTAGTTCTTCGATGCAGTCCTTTCTGTTGCTGTTGTTGTTGTTTCCAATATGCATCACTCCCAGCTGCTTTGGACAAAAGCTCAAGGGGCCATGCACAAGAAATACTTATGACTAGGTAATTGGCACCTGCATCCACAGATGAGGGATACCATTCGTTGTTTGTTTTTCTGGGACTGTGTTACTTCACTCAGCATGATGTCCTCTAGCTCCAGCCATATTCCTGCAAAGCTCATGATGTCTTTCTTTACTGCTGCATAGAACTCTATTGTGTAGATGTACCACAGTTTCTCTATCCACTCATCAGTTGAGGGGCATTTAGGTTGGTTACAGCTCCTTGCTATTGTGAAGAGAGCTGAAATAAACATGGCCGTGCATGTATGTCTGCGGTGGGGTGGGTCTTGAGGGTACATACCTAGGAGTGGTATGGCTGGGTCGGGTGGCAAGTTCATTTCAAGGGTTCTCCACACTGCTTTCCATAGTGGCTGCATGAGTTTACATTCCCACCAGCAGTGGATGAGTGTTCCCCTTTCCCCACAACCTCTCCAGCACTTGGTATCATTTGTTTTCTTGATCCTAGCCAGTCTTATTGGAGTAAGATGATATCTTAAAGTGTTTTTGATTTGCATTTCCTTAATGATTAGCGATGTTGAACCCTTCTTAAGGTGTTTCTCAGCCATCTCTAATTCCTCCCTTGTGAAGTATCTGTTCAGCTCTTTGCTCCATCTATTGAGTGGGTCATTTGTTTTCTTTCTTCTTTGTTTTTTGAGTAGTTTATATATTCTGGAAATCAATGCTTTGTCAGCTGTTTCTGTGGTGTAGGTTTCCTCCCTCTCTGTGGGATTTCTCTTCACTTCCTTGATTGTTTCTTTTGATGTACAGAAGCTTTTGAGTTTAATGAGGTCCCATTTGTCAGTTGTTGACCTTAATTCTTGTGCAGCTGCTGTCTGATTTAGGAAGTCTTTTCCTACGCCTATGTCTTGTAGTCTGCTTCCAACTTTTTCTTCTATCACCTTCAGAATTTGGGGTTTCACGTTGAGGTCTTTGATCCATCTGGATTTGACTTTTGTACAGGGCAAGAGGTAGGGGTTTAATTTCATTCTTCTACAAGTGGTGATCCAGTTTTGCCAACACCACTTGCTGAAGATGCTGTCTTTTCTCCATTGTGGCTTCTTGGCCCCCTTGTCAAATACGAGATGGCTGAAATTATATGTGCTCAGATTTGGATCTTCGGTTTTGTTCCATTGGTCAACAGGTCTGTTTTTGTGCCAGTACCAGGCTGTTTTTATGACTATAGCCCTGTAGTATAGTTTGAAGTCTGGTATAGAGATCCCCCCTGTGTAGCTCTTTTCATTCAGGGTTGTTTTGGCTATTCAGGGTCTTTTGTTTTTCCAAATGAATTTAAGGACTTTTTTTTCCAAGCCTGTGAAGAAGCTCTTAGGGATTTTGATTGGGATTGCGTTAAATCTACACAAGAGTTTCAGTAAAATGGACATTTTTACAATGTTAATTTTCCCAACCCATGAGCATGGGAGGGTTTTTCCATCTTCTGATGTCTTCTTCAGTTTCTTTCTTTAAAGGTTTAAAATTTTTGTTGTAGAGATCTTTGGTGTCTTCGGTTAGGTTTATTCCAAAGTATTTTATTGTTTTTGAGGCTATTGTGAGTGGGAAGGTCTCTTTGAATTCTTTCTCCAGTTGCTTGTTCTTGGTGTAAAGAAAGGCCATTGATTTTGTTAAGGTTAATTTTGTATCCTGCCACTTTGCTGAAGTTGTTAATCGTTTCTAGGAGTTTTCTGGTGGAGTATTTAGCATCCCTTAAAGTAAACAATCATATCATCAGTAAATAGGGTCTCCCTTTTTTTTTTTTTTAGTCCCAGCTGGCCTGGAGCTCACTCTGTAGACCAGGCTGGCCTTGAACTCACAGAGATCTGCCTGCCTCTGCCTGCCAAGTGCTAGGATTAAAGGTGTGCACCACCACGCCTGGCTAAAAAATTGTGTTTTTTTTTTTTCTTAAATACTGCATTTTATTTATTTATTTATTTATTTATTTATTTATTTATTTATTTGGAAAGCACTGTGGAGAACCCATAAAAGACTCAAATGAACCTACCACCTGATCAAGCCATACTACTCCTGTGTATATAACCACAAGACTCATCCTACTACAAAGATGCATGCACATCTATGTTTATTGCAGCTCTTTTCACAATAGCAAAGAGTTTTTTTTAAAATTTGTATATGAGTATTTTTGCCTGCATGTTTATAAATGTACCCGTACAGTATTAATCTGACCTTAGTTAGTGGAGACTCAGGCTTAAGCTTGCTTACTCTCTGCCCTGTCTGAAGTGACCTTAAATGACTTCTTAGGTAATAATCTTCTCTCGGGTCTCCATGGTAATGCTAGATGCAAGTATTCATGGTCTTTTGTGTTGATTTAAAATTCTCACTGAACCCCTCACACATTAACTTGTCAGGTGCCTTTTCTCCTCTGGTCTGGGCTTACTTTACTCCTCTGGTCTGGGCTTACTCTAAGAGCATGGATGAGGGGTTACAGGAGTGTGGGTGACCCTCAGCATAGCTGCATCCCTGGAAAATCTCACCTTGGATGGATGATGATCCCCAAAGCTGTATAGGTGAACCCTCTCTTCAGTTAACTTTTTTTTTTAATTTTTATTTATTTTTACATGTGTATGAATGTACTGACTGCATGTAGGTTTGTGCACCCGTGTCGTGCAATGCTGCGGAGGTCAGAAGAGGGTCTCGGATTCCCCTGGAACTGGAGTTCTCCTGGAATCAGAGTTACAGACTGTTCTCAGCTGCCATGTGGGTGCTGGGGATCAAACCCAGGCCCTCTGCAAGAGCAGTCGGTGCTCTTAACCGCTAGGCTATCTCTCCAGCCCTCTTCAGTTAACTTTCTACAGTCTCTATAGTCCAACCTTCAGAGAGGGATTATAACTGGGAGCAGCATTACATACAGTCGGGAGGGGCCTGTGCAGGAGGAGTGGGTAATGACTCCATCTCCTCTTACAAAGAAAGTCAATAGGCCCAATCTTGTGGGTAGTCACAGCTGCCCTGGTAGTGGCTGTTGTGCTTGGAGGGCAGTGTCCACAACACTCCTTTACATGGAAACTTTGTATTAGCAGCCAAAATAGAAGAGATGGATTGGGTTCAGTGGTTAGGAGCACTGACTACTCTTGCAGAGGACCTGGGATTGGTTCCCAGCAACTACATGGCAGCTAACAACCTTCCATAACTCTAGTTCCATGGGATCTGATGCCCTCTTCTGGCCTCCATGGGCATTGCAGGACATGAGAGCACTTACAAAGATGCAGGCAAAATACTTATACACATAAAATAAAAACAAATAAATTGGGGCTGGAGAATGACTCAATAGTTAAGAGCACTGGCTGCTTCAACAGAGGGCCTGAATACAATTCCCCGTCCCCATATGGTGGCTAACAACCTTCCATAATTCCAGTTCCAGGGGATCTGATGCCCTCTTATGGCCCCTGTGGGCACTGCATATACATGATACACTTGCATACAGGCAAACCACTAATATACATAAAAATAAAAATAAAACATTAAAAAACAGACAAAATAACTTCTGGCCTCTGGTTGCTCACACTGTCAGCTCTTTGGAACTTAGCCTGGGAGGGTTCCTACTAAGGCAGGATTAACCAGTACCCATCTGTCCTGGAAGACAGGACACAGTGCCACTCGAGGGAGCAAGCTTCCAGGGTCACAACGGGAATGAGGGGCAGCAGCATGCTTTGCCTACTTGCTCTTCACAGCCGTTCTCTCCATCTCCTGACACTACTGGATGCTCCTTGATACACCTGGACACTCCTGGACACTCCTGGACACTCCTGTATGTTCCTGGACACTCCTGGACATTCCTGGATGCTCCTGGACACTCCTGGACACTCCTGGATGTTCCTGAACACTCCTGGACACTCCTGGATGATCCTGGACACTCCTGGATGCTCCTGGACACTCCTGGACGCTCCTGGATGCTCCTGGACACTCCTGGATGCTCCTGGACACTCCTGGACACTAGACACTCCTGGATGCTCCTGGACACTCCTGGCTGCTCCTGGACACTCTTGGATGCTCCTGGACACTCCTGGACACTCCTAGACACTCTTGGACATTCCTGGATGCTCCTGGACACTCCTGGATGCTCCTGGACACTCCTGGATTATCCTGGACACTCCTGTATGATCCTGGACACTCTTGGACACTCCTGGACACTCCTGGATGCTCCTGGACACTCCTGAATGCTCCTGGACACTCCTGCACACTCCTGGACGCTCCTGGATGCTCCTGGACATTCCTGGACACTCCTAGACACTGCTGGACACTCCTGGACGCTCCTGGACATTCCTGGACACTCCTGGACGCTCCTGGATGCTCCTGGACACTCGTGGATGCTCCTGGACACTCCTGGAAACTCTAGGATTCTCCTGGACACTCCTGGATGCTCCTGGACACTCATGGATGCTCCTGAACACTCCTGGAAACTCCTGGATGCTCCTGGACACTCCTGGACACTCCTGGATGCTCGTGGACATTCCTGGACACTCCTTGGACACTCCTGGATGCTCCTAGACACTCATGGACACTCCTGGATGCTCCTGGACACTCCTGGACACTCTTGGATGCTCCTGGACACTGCTAGATGCTCCTGGACACTCCTGGATGCTCCTGGACACTCCTGGACACTCCTGGACACTCCTGGATACTCCTGGACACTCCTGAACGCTCCTGGATGAATCTACTCTTAGGGCTCAGGAAGCCCCTGTTTCCCCTAACATTCATCTTTTCTCATGGAATAAAGCTAAGGTCAAGGGCAATCAAGGGATTTGGTGCTTTCTGATCATGCAGTGGTGACAGTGAGCTACTCAGTGCTGGCCAGAGGGCTAGCTGCCATATACATTTCTTCGCAGTGAGTCATGATTGTCCTCATTTTACTGAGGAGTAAATGGAAGGTCAGAGGGGTTCAGTGTTTTTCCCAAGATTGCACTTTCAGTGGTTGAGTCAAATTTTTAGCCCCCAAGCTGTTAGCCCTGAATCTAAACCACTGGTAGCATGGCTTGCTGGGCCCAGCAGACTGTGGCAGGCTTGTTCTGGGGACTGTGCCGAGACTCTGTGCTGGCCAGAACTGAGACGAGTCTCTTCAGCATTAGTTAATGCATGATGAGTCTCAGCTGACCCTCTAGCTTTTTGCTGGAACAGGTCTCAACCACTTAGAGATGGAGTCTGGAAACCCTAGACTGCTGCATCAGAATCTGCACTTTAATTATTTTTGTGTACGTGTGTCTGTGGGCACATGTGTGTGTGGGAACACATATATGTGTGTCTGTGGGCATATGTATGTGTGGGAATGCATATGTGTGTGTCTGTGGGCATATGTGTGTGTGGGAACACATATGTGTGTGTCTGTGGGCATATGTGTGTGTGGGCACACATATGTGTGTCTGTGGGCATATGTGTGTGTGTGAACACATATATGTGTGTCTGTGAGCATATGTGTGTGTGGGCACACATATGTGTGTTTGTGGGCATATGTGTGTGTGGACACACATATATGTGTGTCTGTGGTTACATGTGTCTGTGGGAATATATATATGTACGTTTGTATGTATATGTGTGTGTGGGAACACATATATGTGTGTCTGTGGGCACACATATGTGTGTCTGTGGGCATATGTGTCTGTGGGCATACATATGTGTATCTGTGGGCACATGTGTGTGTGGGAACACATATGTGTGTCTGTGGGCACACATATGTGTGTCTGTGGGCACGTGTATCTGTGGGCACACATATGTGTGTCAGTGGGCATATGTGTCTGTGGGCACACATATGTGTGTCTGTGGGCACACATATATGTGTCTGTGGGCACATTGTGTGGGAACACATATGTGTGTGGGCATGTGTGTGGGCACACATATGTGTGTCTGTGGGCATATGTGTGTGTGGGCACACATGTGTGTCTGTGGAATATGTGTGTGTGGGCACATGTGTCTGTAGGAATATATATATGTGTGTCTGTGGGTATATGTGTGTGTGTGAACACATATATGTGTGTCTGTGAGCATATGTGTGTGTGGGCACACATATGTGTGTCTGTGGGCATATGTGTGTGGGAACACATATTTGTGTGTCTGTGGGCATATGTGTGTGGGAACACATATATTTGTGTCTGTGGGTATATGTGTGTGTGGGAACACATATATGTGTGACTGTGGGCATATGTGTGTGTATGAACACATATATGTGTGTCTGTAGGCATATGTGTGTGTGGGAACACGTATGTGTGTCTGTGGGCATATGTGTGTGGGCACACATATATGTGTCTGGGGCATATGTATGTGTGTGCACATATGGAGGCCACAGGACACCTCAGGTGTCTTTCCCTAGGTGCTCTTCACCTTGGTTTCAAAAAAATTATTTGTTATTTTTATTTTATGTGCATTGCCTGCATGTATGTAAGCGCACCTGTGTTGTGCAGTGCCCTCAGAGGTCAGAAGAGGGTGTTGGATCCTCTGGAACTGGCATTATGGATGGTTGTTAGTTGCCATGTGGGGGCTGGGAACTAAACTGGATCCTCTGCAAGAGCAGTCAGTGCTCTTAATTGCTGAGCCATCCCTCTAGTCCCATTTTTCTTTTAGACAGGGTCTCCCTGTAGCCCCTGATGGCCTGGAACTCACTGTGTAGAGCAGGCTGGCCTCTAGCTCACAGAGCTCTACCTACTCCTGCTTCCTGAGTGCCAGGAGTAAAGGTATGGCTCACCACACCAGCTCACTTTATATTGTTGAGCAGGGATTGGCATCGGCCTGGAACTCCCAAGCAGGCTAGGCTGGCTGCTTGGTGAGCCCCTGGGATCTTCCTTTCTCTGCTTCCCCAGTGCTCGGATTATAAGCCTGCACCACCATAGTTAGCTTTAAAAAAATATTTTCTATTGAATTTTTGTGTAGTTCATATAAAACATCTTAATCATCTTTATATGCCCTCCCCATCCACACCCTCCTGTACCCCCAGCAGATTTCATGCATTCTATTATTTATATTAAGTCCTATTGAGTCAAGTTAGTGTACCCAGATGTTCTTCAGTGCCAGTTCATCCACTGACGTCTAATCCCTCCCTGAAAGAAGTCTACATAGCAAGTTCCAGGACGGCCGGAGCTACAGGGAGACCCTGTCTCAAAAAAAAGACCAAAAAAGAAAAAATAAAGAGCAGCTCTCCCTTACCCAGCAGTAATCAGCTTCCAATAGTTCTTTTGCTAAGATTAGGGTCTGCTGCCCATTTCCACAATTCTGTGCTGGGTTTTTGTCTGCTTGAGTTTGCATGGGTCTTGTGCATGCTGACACCATTGTTGTAGATTCATATGAGCAAGGTGCCAGGGGCCTGTAAATCTGTTTCCATAGGATCATGCACCTTCTCCCGGCTCTAACAATCTTTCCTGTCCCTCTTCTGAAATGGTCCCTGAGCCCTAAGTGGGGGAGTCCTGTCTAAGGACCTACACTTGCAGACTCTTACTCTCTGTGGTTGGCTTTGCGGCCTTTAGTGTTGCAAGGGGGAGCTTCCTTGATGAGAGTTGAGAGATGCATTAGTGTTCTCTCTACCCCATTGTTCCACTGTGTTCTGTGAGCCTTCAGTATAGAGGTTCCATTATAGATGTGTCTCTTAGGGTTGGGTATTTCACAGACACTTACTCCCTGTGTGTGACCAATTGTGGAACTCTGTAAGTCCTTGTCTGTTGCAAAAGAAGCTTCTTTGATGAGTGGTGACTGGCATAATTTTCTGTAAATGTAAGGATCCATATTTAGCATATAGTAAGAAATTACATTTGTCTATGGATGTATTAGTCACTTTTCTGTTGCTGTGATAAAACACCATGACCAAAGGAACTTATAAAAGGAAGAGTTTATTTGAGCTTACGATTGACGGTTCCAGGGAATTAGAGTCCATTGTGGCGGGAGGCATGGCGGCTGGAGACTGGAGCAGCAAGCCAGGGTCACATCTTGCAATGAGCACAGGAAGCAACTGGAGACCGCAAGACTAGTTAAACTCACTAAGCCTGCCCCCAGTGACATACTTCCTGTAGCACGGCCACACCTTCTAAGACCTCCAAAACAGTGCCACCAATTGGAGACAAAATGTCTGAATACTTAAAGCCTATGGGGGACACTCATTCAAACCACCACAATGGATATGACAGTCTTAGGGTTTTCTCTAAGACCCATGACCTCTCCAGCCATGTGTTTTTGCCTACATTTGTAGTACCACACATGAATTCCCTCCCAATTTAAGTCCAGTTCACAATTAGTTTTTCTTTAAAAAAATATTGATTCTGGGAATTGAATTCAGGACCTCATGTCTTCCAGGCAAGCACTTCAGCCCAGAATCTGCGTTTTATGATTTTTCTGTCTCCGTCTGTGTCTTTCCCTCCCTTTCTTTTTCTCCTTTCCTTCTTTCCTTCCTCCTTCTCTTCTGGGGATCAAACCCAGAGCCTCATGCATGTCAGGTAAGAATTGTAAACTGAGTTCAGAATCTGCATTTTCCCGAGATCCCTTTGTGATTTGAATGCATATGAAAATCTGAAAACTGTTCTGGAAGGGGTCTGTCCTAAAGGAAAGGTCTGAGGGAGCTCACTGCGTGGCAGGCTCCTCTAGGGAGGTGAGCACAGATGGAGCATCAAGAAGCTCCACGCTGATGTGCCCCAGGGTCAGAAGCAGACTGTTCCCTGCACAGACGAGCAGAACTAAATGCACCCTAGTGTTTATTTCCAGGGTAACAAATACTTAAAGTAGCTCACACAAGTGCTCTTAGCAACTCTGAGTCACGTAGATATGGCAGTGTGCAAACGCTAGATGGCAGTGGACAGACAGATATTAGCCGAAAACTTGCTCTGTGCTGTCACTGTCAAGGGGTAAGACAGAATGATAAAGTAAGGAGGCAGGCGGGAGCAGCTGAGTTGGGTCGTGAAAGGAGATTGTAGGTATGATATTAAAGAAACAGAGACTTCACCAGAAAGTCTGGGAACGCTGTTTGGTGGAATGAGAGCTTATAATTGTTTCTTCTTTGCCTCTAGCCATGTTAAACACGGTTTCCCCACAGGGGAGAGATGTCAGCAGCTGGAAATGGTGAAGCTTCCGGGAATTAAGTGTGGGTAAAAAGTTCCTGACTCACTTGGTTCTGCTCCTGGGGGTCAAGGGAGGCAGTGGCAGCTAGCCTGAGGCATTAGTTAGTCAAAGCCTGGCTGTGGGAATGAGAGCACTAGGATCCTGGAATGTGCCTTCATACCTCTGGAGGCTGCCTAGTGATGCCTCTTTCCTCCAAAAACTTGAGGGAGGTTTTCCGTGTCTAGTCCTTCTGCACCCAGCTGCTAGGCTGAATCTAGACTGGAGGAAGTAGTCACAGGTTTTCTGAGTCTCTGTCCTTTGTCCTCCATGGCTTCCCTGGGACTGACTGACAAGGGAGAGTCCTGTGACGGGTGCTGGAGGGCTGGAGTCGGTCTGTGGACTGAGAGACTTGGCTTCCAAGAGAAGGCAAAGGGAGGCTTCATGAAATTCCCAGAATTGTAGGTCATCTTGTAGCATCTCATCTCTTTATCTTATGGTGCTTGCCTTGGTCAGGTTCTATTTGGGTCAGTGAAGCTAAGAGTTGGGGAATTTATTTGGCAATCCAGGCTAGGCTAGAAACAGAACTGTTTCCTGCTAACTGTCAGGAGTGCTATTTGAGATAGCTTGAAGTCATGACAGACAGGTGGAGACATGTTATTTTTTAGAGATTTTAGTGTTTAACTTTAGAATATTTTCCAAGTTACTTATTCTCTGTCTTTAACACAACTTTAGGCTTGGCTGGATAGTTGATACTACAGAAGTCTGCAGGTCTATCAGCTATAGGGCTATAGAATGGATATTAGAAGATGTCTCATCCCTTTTTTGTTGGAGGCCCAGCCAGTTCCACTTGGTTCATATCAATAAACTGGAGGTGAGTGGGTACTCTGTGCCAAGAACTGCTAGAAACAGGTGTCAGGGAGCCTGAAGCACAACGTCAGGCAGTGTGTTGCTCCCTCTCTTCTCCCCACCCCCACCAGCCTTCCTCCCTCTCTTTCTCCTCCCTCCCCCCCTCCCTTCCTTCCTTCCTTCCTTCCTTCCTTCCTTCCTTCCTTCCTTCCTTCCTTCCCCTTCCCTTTCCTCTCAACCCTCTTTCCTTCCTCTCTTCCCTCCCTCCCTCCTTCCCTTCCTTCTTCCCTCTCTTCTTCCCCTCTTCCTTTTTTCCTTCCTCTTCTTTCCCTCCTACCTTTATATTTTCAAAATTACTTAATCCTGTTTTATTTTTGAGACAAGTTTTCATGTATCAGTGGAGGACAGCCTTGAGTTTCTGTTTCTCCTAAATCTACCTCCTCAGTGCTGGGATTACAGGATTATCATTTATGAGGTAACCTGGGAACCTGGGGCTTTGTGCATGCTAGGCGAGCATGCTACCAATTCAGCTATAACACCAGCTCTCCTTACCCTTTAAAAAATTCTGAAGCTATTTTTTTAATGCCCTAGGGAGCTTGTATTTAGCAGGTAAAAATAAGTAAGCAGCAGTTTGGAGATTCCAAGGACATATTTGATCATTTTTGTCCTTCCCCAAAGGACTTAGTACAAGACAAGTGCTTTCAGATCTAAAGAAGGAAGTTTATTTTATTTTATTTTTTTAGTATAGCAACTTTTCTTGTATTCTGAGAAGCGAAAAATAAACTGAACTAGTTAACTTAAGGTTAGATTTTCTTTCTCTCTCTCTTTCCTTTCTTTCTTTCTTTCTTTCTTTCTTTCTTTCTTTCTTTCTTTCTTTCTTTCTTTCTTTCTTTCTTTCTTTCTTTTTTCTTTTTTGGTCTTTTTGAGACAGGGTCTCCCTGTAGCCCCAGCTGTCTTGGAACTCACTCTGTAGATCAGGCTGGACTTGAACTCACAAAGATCCACCTGCTTCTGCCTCCGAGTACTAGGATTAAAGATGTGCGCCACCACACCCGGCTCTTTTCTTTCTTTGGCCTAAGGAGAAACACTTTTTTGCCATAGACAAGCTCAGAAACACCCTCAGGAAGATGTCCAAACTGCAGTCCGACCACAATTTAGAGTGGGAAGCCCTAAGTCTCCAAGCTCTTATGTATTGCTTCTCTGATAGGGTATCTCGTTAAGTTTTATGGATAGAAATAGACGGTGAGTTAAGGAAATAAAGATGTCACAATCCTTTCTGGAAAAGTGAGAGAACTTCTTGCCTAGGACACTCTGATCAGCAATGATATGAAAATTTCATGCAAATTGGCCCCCAGCCCTCCTTATGGGAGGAGTCTGGCAAAGGCTACAGTTCCTGCTGACCTACAGGCTTGACACCAGACACCTGAAGTTTGCATATAATTGAGCTTTCGGGCCTCTAAAAAATCTTACATTTTATTCACAAACATAAGCATCTGCTGCTAATTAAAGTATCAGGGTATAATTATACCCTTTCTTATTAGTAGATATGGAATCTGACAGTTGCTTAGATACAAAATAAGCAGATTGCGTTCTGTGCCCTTCACAGGCTGGGGAGAGAGAATAACAGAATTTTCAAATGCTCCATATAAATGAGTCTTGTTGCCCAGAAAATGTAAAGTTCTGAATTATGATCGGTAAATTTGCCTGGGAACAGATGTTAATCCCCTCACAACTCTGTGATTCAAGCTTTAATATCCTCCCATTGTTTGCTTTGCTTTGTCTCTTCACCCCTACTACCGCACCCTAACCACCAAACGGAAAGCATCCTCTTTTTCCAATGCACACGCATTTAAAGCAGAGGGGTCACGAATGACATTGTGGGGGGAGAGCAGAGGGGACTTATCAGGGCATTCTGCAGTCAGGAGACACCCACTTTGCTGGCTTGGCTTTGCGCTGTGCCAAAGCCGCATTATGTGTTGTGGATTCCACATCCTTCTGAAACAGGCTCTGATCCCGCTCACACAATTCCATCAGAGGTATTCCTTGTTAAACTACCAGCCCTAAAGGTTCAAAGACCACTTCTTTTCTGGATATTTGACCTACCTCTACCATACAAAATGGTAGAGAATGCCAGGAAACTGTTAAACACCTAGTTCCTGAGAAGGTGGACTCTTGATGCCCTAACTTGCAGTTTGCCCTGGGAAAGGTTGGCATTTTGACCTCAATATTGGCTACTCATGTCTCAGAATGTTGTGTACTTATTAGATGAAGACTTGGCAAGCTATAGCTCCAGGGCCAAATTCTGCCCGCCAAGTAGGTTTTATGAGACACGTGAGCTAAGAATGGGTTTTACAATTTTAAATACTTAGAAAAAAATCAAAAGAATATTTCATAACACATGAAAATTACATGAAGTTAAAATTCTGTGTTTATAAAGTTTTATTGAAACATAGTTATTGTCATCAATTTACATATTGCCTAGGAATGCAGTTGAGCGCTAGCAAAGGGTTAGCTTTTCAGGATGGGTATGTGGATGGAGGAAGGGGTAAGGTTTTGGGGAGAGTCAGGGGCAGGCTGGTTAGGGGAAGAGAAGGGCAGGAAGTGGGCAGAGCATTTGCTCACTCCTGACTAGTGTGACAGCCTTGGAACTTTTTCTTGTGACTCTGACGATGGCCAGCCAGCAGCAGCAATCATTTCTCAGATTCTGCAGTGCTTTGATGTGAAGGATGGTCATTGTAATCCTTAGTCTAATATGTTCTTTTTTTTGTTTTGTTTTGTTTTATGGACATGAAAATTGGCTTCTCAGACAGTATTTGGGTGGTAAATCTGTATGTGTGAGTGAGCATGAACTGCTGCTTGTTTTTGGAAAGCAAATGTCTTTAGATTTCAGCCATGTGGCTGTCCTTCCACAGAGGCGTCAAATCTTAGCCTCCCGGGTGTGTGGACTCCCACTGATTAGAAACCGTAAGTGTCCTGTCTTTAAACTCCCAGCCAGGGTGGAGCCCCTTCCTTCCAGTGAAGTGCCTTTGTGATTAAGCTGGAAAGGATGCAATCTGCCTACTTAAAGCCCTGCTAATCCAATTGATCCATCCCAGTTATCTGTCCAAATCCCAGAAGGCATCTTATAGACCTGAGCTTCATTTCTTTGGGCTTTATAAAAAGACCTCCTGAGCATATAACATCACCTCGTTCTTCTATTAGCTACCTAAATTCTTAATTAGAGTATAATTTTCTCCAAACTGCACTCTCTGGCTGGTCCAAGGCCCAACTCCTTTATATGTATAAAAGGTTATTCCTGGACAAACTGTCAGCCCATGAAAGGAAACAGCCAGAATTTACCAGAGTCCAAGTCAACAGCTCCAGAGAGAGTGGACTGTTTTACCTCTCATCCACCTGTGCCCCTTTTCTAAGCCTAGGGAACAATCTGCAGAAGAGGGGGCGTGGTAGAATGTAAGGGCTGCGATTGGGGTGAATGGTGAAACTACAGCAATGTAGTCTGGACACTCATTTGATCAACTTGATTGAACAAACAACCTGTCACCCCCCACTGGATGGTGGGGCTGTAGGTGTTTGGGCACAACAGCCTGCAGATAGGTTTTGCATGAAGGATGCTTGTACTCATGGATTATCACTTATAGCTAAAAATGAAAAAAAAAA
>VZQC01008136.1:177002-189180 GCA_009823505.1 Rhizomys pruinosus
GCAGATACATCTGACAAAGCATTGATTTCCAGAATATATAAACTACTCAAAAAACAAAGAAAAAAGAAAACAAATGACCCGCTCAATAGATGGAGCAAAGAACTGAACAGAGACTTCACAAGCGAGGAATTAGAGATGTCTGAGAAACACCTCAAGAACTGCTCAACATCACTAATCATTAAGGAAATGCAAATCAAAACCACTTTAAGATATCATCTTACTCCAGTAAGACTGGCTAGGATCAAGAAAACAAATGATACCAAGTGCTGGAGAGGTTGTGGGGAAAGGGGAACACTCATCCACTGCTGGTGGGAATGTAAACTCGTACAGCCACTATGGAAAGCAGTGTGGAGAACCCTTGGAAGACTTGGAATGAACTTGCCACCCGACCCAGCCATACCACTCCTGGGCATGTACCCTCAAGACTTACGCCACCACAGAGATACATGCACGGCCATGTTTATTTCAGCTCTCTTCACAATAGCAAGGAGCTGGAACCAACCCAAATGCCCCTCAACTGATGAGTGGATAGAGAAAATGTGGTACATCTACACAATGGAGTTCTATGCAGCAGTAAAGAAAGATGACATCATGAGCTTTGCAGGAAAATGGCTGGAGCTAGAAGACATCATGCTGAGTGAAGTAACACAGTCCCAGAAAAACAAACGATGAATGGTATCCCTCATCTGTGGGTGCTAGTGCCAATTACCTAGTTGTAAGTATTTCTTGTGCACAGCCCCTTGAGCTTTTGTCCATGCAGTTGGTAGTGATGCATATTGGAAACAATGACAACAACAACAAGAACAAAAAGGACTGCATCAAAGAAGTGACTGAAACAGTGAACTTCTGCTCAAAACAGTGAACTTCCACATTGAGAATATTGAGACTGAGAAAGAGATGAAAAGCATGTTTGGCAGAATGCATGAGCTCTGGTGGGGTGGGCGAATGGGGGGGGACACGGGTCTAGATTTGATAATCTAGTACAAAATATATATTAAAAAATAATTAAATAAAAAAATAGAACGTCCCCCCAAAACAAAGATCAGTCTGCCCACCTCTACGTCCTGAGTGCTGGGTTTAAAGGCATGCACCATGACACTTGGTTTCTATTTGGGTTTTATTACTGGCTTTATCCGGGGGCATTCAGAGGCTGTTTCTTTTTTTATTTTTTTTTATTTTATTTATTTTTGTATTTGTATGAGTGTACTGTCTGCATGTAGGTCTGTGCACCCATGTCGTGCAATGCTGTGGAAGTTAGAAGAGGGTCTTGGATTCCCCTGGCACTGGAGTTCTCCTGGAATCGGAGTTACAGATGGTTTTTAGCCACCATGTGCGAGCTGGGGATCAAACCCCGGTCCTCTGCAAGAGCAGTCAGTGCTCTTAACCTCTAGTCTATCTCTCCAGCCCCAGAGGCTGTTTCTAAAGGACTAAAATTTAGGATTTTTTATTCTCAAAATGGAGGTGCTTTATTGGATTATGTCATGGTAATGCTTTATTTCCCTTTTAAGAATAAAGCCACTGTTAGCGGGGCGTGATGGCGCATGCCTTTAATCCTAGCACTTGGGAGGCAGAGGCAGGTGGATCTTTGTGAGTTCAAGGCCAGCCTAGTCTACAGAGTGAGTTCCAGGCCAGCTGGGGCTATATGGAGACCCTGTCTCGAAAAGACCAAAAAACAAATCTGATTGGGATAATAAGAGTGTGAATTAGGTTCACACATCAGTGCCTTGCTGGGACAAAAAGATTTGCCTGAGGATTGTCTTGTTCTAGTTCTCAGTCGCTCACCACGTGGCGCCTCAGAATTGTCCTCTTCGGTCATTTCCTACCTGCCTTTGGCAGTGNCAGGGTTTCCCTGTTCTGGCTGTCCTGGAACTTGCTTTGTAGACCAGGCTGGCCTTGAACTCACAAAGATCCTCCTGCCTCTGCCTCCCAAGTGCTAGGATTAAAGGCGTGCGCCACCAGGCCTGGCTATGTGTAAGTGTTTTGGCTGCATGTATATAAGTGTGCCTGTGTGTGCAATACTTAGAGTGGACAGAAGAATGTGTCAGAATCCCTGGAACCGGAGTCAGGGATGGTTGTTAGCTGACATGTAGGTGCTGGGAACTGAATCTGGATTCTCTGGAAGAGCTGGCAGTGTGCTTAATAACTGAGCCATCTTTCTAGCTCCATATATATATATATATATATATATATAGAGTGTGTGTGTGTGTGTGTGTGTGTGTGTGTGTTTAGAGGACAACCTATGAGAGTCAGTTCATTCCTTCCATCCACCAGGCCTCTCTTGGCTTTTTTATCTCTGTCTCAACCTAAAGCAGACTCCATCTCCTCAAAAGTGGTAGCAGAAGGCCTGGAAACTAGCAGGTGTCTTGAGTCACAGAAGCATCTACTGAATCTCGTGTGTGTGAAACTGGGCCTTGCTCTGGAGGAAAGGCTTGTACTAGTGGTAGTTGTGTGAAAAGAAAACTATAGTGAAAGGGGCTGGTCAGATATCTGAATCCTGCCCTGGAGAATTTGACAAGTGTTGGCCTGAGTGTCAGGCCAGGGCTGCACCTATGACTCTTCCAGGCCCTGAGGAGAGTGAAGCTATGGAGTGGTCACAGAAGTCCTGTCTCTTCTCCTTCTTGCTCCTCACTTATCTGGGAGGAAGGTGGATGTGGATATTTGCTATCTGGGAATTCAGGGCAGCCAGGGACACTGTCTCCGAAAAAAATAAAGACAGAAAGAAAGACAGAAAGAAAGACAGAAAGAAAGAAAGAAAGAGAAAGGAAGGAAGGAAGGAAGGAAGGAAGGAAGGAAGGAAGGAAGAAAAGAGAACCATTTCTTCCATTAACAGTGGTAGTGGTGGCGGCGCTGTGCTATGAGCAGTCTTCAAATCCTGTTGCGTTCTCCGTTTATCTTTGCGTTAGCCCACAGTGTGCTTGAAGCTTGTTATAAGTCAGGCATGATGCTCTGGGCCTCACGTTTTTGTCCATCTAGACCTTAGGATTTGTAATTTGCATTTTATAGCTAGATACACTGAGGCCCAAATCTGTGTTGTGTCCTGTGTGTCAAGTAGCTAGTGAGGGCCTGATAAGTTATGCTTAAGGGTCTGTGCTTGGAATCAGTGCTTGCCGTTGTCCCAATTTTGAAGCTCAGACTGGGTTTTGGACAGGCCAAAAGCTGGGATTATGGTGGAGGGTTGAGACTGCCTGGAACTGGCTTTCCTTCTGTCTTTCTTATTGTTCCTGTGGGATGTGTGTGTGTGTGTGTGTGTGTGTGTGTGTGTATGTATGTATGAGAAAGACTAGGGGCACATCAGTGGCGTAGCTCACATATGGAGGTCAGAGGTCAACTTTCAGGAGTTGTGGTGAGGCAGGCCTCTTGTTTCTGCCGCTGTGCTGCCTGCCCCAGGCTAGCAGCTTCTGGCATCCAGGTTAATTCTTGGCTCCACTTCCATCTCATGAAAGGAAGGTTGGTATAACAGATGTGTGCCCCCACGTCCAGATTTTTAGCTTGGGTTTCAGGGATTGAATTCAGGTCATCTGGGTTGTGTGGCAGGAACATCTATCTGCTGAACCCACTCTCCAGCCCCTAAGAATGGGGGCTTTTATAGGAGACAGTCTGTGGGCGTGCTGTGTAGGTATTCTACATCTGTGCATGTCACTTTTTTTTTTTTTTTGGTATTTTTGAGACAGGGTCTCCCGGTAGCTCTGGCTGTCCTTGAACTCTCTCTATGTAGACCAGGCTGGCCTTGAACTCACAGAGATCCGCCTGCCTCTGCCTCCTGGCTGCTGGTATTAAAGGTGTGCCACCATGCCTGGCATATCACAATCTTATAGCACACTGTGGAGCATGTAGAGGCCCAGGATGCTGGCAGCTACTCTCCCTCTGACAGCTCCAGTGTATGGTTAGGATGGACAGGAATCAGAACTTCTGATGGGGGTGAGAAGGGCCTTTAGGAAACTGCTTGCAGATCGCAAGCAGGCAGTCTTCAGGTATATTCTATGGCATATCCGGACCAGGGCACCTGTTAGATGTAGGAACTTTCTTGTTCCTTGATCTGAGAGCATGGTGGGGCTGGGATGGTGTGTGTGAGAGTGAATGCTTGTGTGTTTGTGTACCATGTGCATAGACACACTTAGCATTGTGAGAAGGCCTGGTAACACATACAGACTGGGGCTTCCAGGCTGCCTGAGGACAGTAGCCAGTAGAGAGTGGTTTTACAGATGCAGGTGGAGGTTCAAGGTCAAGCTTCTGGAGCCGTGTAATCCATTGGTGCTGCCTGTTCTATAGGTTTAGAAGGACAGCGTGTTAGCTTCATTTTGAAAGCCCAGTGAGTTCTAGCTCAGATGGCACAGATTTGGTACATAGAGAGGCACGAGTGACAAATGTGGCTCAGTTGCTATCTTAAGAAAAATCAATGGCTCTGTCACCGCAGCACTGTCCGCATTTAGCTGTGACATTCCCACACTACAGTCCTGCTCCTGTGTGAATGTGTGTATCGACTCCACCCCAAAAGGTTAAAATCATCTCTTTTCCAGCAAGATAATGCTGTCATTCCCTTTTTCTATCCTCCCTTGGGGTCTGAGGGAGGACCCTCTCTCTCAAGGAATTGGAAATACATTTTAAATTCACGATGTTCTCCCCTCCCGTTTTTGGAAAAAAAATCCTATGCACACATTGAGTTCAAAGGACATAGACTAAAATATGATCTGGATACAGACAAATTATCATTCTAAACAAGATGCCCCCAGGGGCTGGAGAGATGGCTCAGCGGTTAAGAGCGCCGACTGCTCTTGCAGAGGACCCGGGTTTGATTCCCAGCACCGGCTAAGAACCGTCTTTAACTCCAGTTCCAGGGGAATCTGATGCCCTCTTCTGACCTCTGCGGCATTGCATGACACAGGTGCACCAACCTATACGCAGGCAGTACAGTCATACACATAAAAAATAATAAATAAAAAATTAAAAAAAGATGCTCCCAATATGAAGGGGGTAAGAGGGAACTTTGCTCAGGTTCACGAGTGCTTCCCAAGCACTGAGATTACATGCATGTGCCAGCACACCTGGCTCTAATGTAAATTAAACGTAGAACAATAGAGTTGAGGTGGTTTGAATGGGAAGTGCTCTCTATAGGCTCAGGTATTTGAACACTTGTTCAGTTAGTGGTACCGTTTGGGAGGGCCATGGAAGCCTCAGGAGGTGCGGCCCTGCTAGAGGAAGCGTGTCACGGTTGTGTGTGTGTGTGTGGGGGGGGTTTGAGCGAGCACAGCCTTCCCTACAGCCAGCTCCCTGTCTGTGCTTCCAGGGCCTGCTTGAAGAGGTGAGTGCTCAGCTTTCTTCTCCAGCCGCCTCTGCCACCCTGCGTCCCCTCCGTGAGGGACTCTTATCCCTCTGGAACCACAAGCCCCTCCCTGTGGAAATTGCCTTGGTCATGATGTTTTATCACAGCAAGTGAAAAGTAACTAATACGAGATTCAGTATATTTTTAGTTATTCAGTGTGATGAAACTCTAAAATGAAGAGAAACTCAAGGCTGATGGGAATTTGGAACAGGCTAAATAGGAATCTTCTTGGGCTGCCCTGCCTATTCGGATACATGCTCATCTTCCAAGGCTTAGGGCTCAGTGGAGGAATGAGTTAACCGTGGTGCTTCTAGCTTGGTCAAAGATAGGATTTCTTCAGGAGGGGAGGCCTTTTTTTTTCCTTCCTCTTTTTGAAACATGGTCTCTCTTTAGTCCCAGATGGCCTGTAGCTCTCTATGTAGACCAGGCTGGCCTTGAACTCACAGAGATCCCGTGCCTCTGCCTCCTAAGTGCTAGGATTAAAGGCGTGCACCACCACACCTGGCAAGAGGAGGACGGGAGGCTTTTAATGGACCTCATTATTACTGGGTGACCAGAGAGCCCTCTGTGAGACCCTCATCTGTGGAGGAGAGTGGACAGCTTGCCTTAATGCCAGGGGAACTCAGACCCTTACTTTTGTGCTGACTCCACGGTCGGAGTGCTAGGTAAGGCAGAGCAGTCGGTGCCACCCTGTTGGAATTTCCAAACTCCTGTTGGAGTTTCCAGTCAGCAGATCTCTGGCCAACTCTCATCTCCCTGGCTCCGTGTATGTAGGAACATGCAAGGCCAGTGCCTGGTGACAGACAGTTTAATCTTACCTGCCTGCTGTGAGCTATGCTCACCATCCTGGAGAATTGTAAAGTATAAATTGTCTCTTAACGCTGATAAACAGTGAGGAGGAGGGAAAAGCCCTGACAAAATATTACAACTTAATTGTATTTCTCAGCTGGGCTTGGGAAACCTGCTTCCTCCTCAGGCAAACGCTGTTTACCAAGTCTCCTAGCCCCACAATAATTATTTCTTTAATCCATGGTGGGCTAGCACCTCTGCCTGGGATGGGCTGTTGTGGGAGGGAAGCTGAATCAGGCCCATCCTTGTGCTCAGGTGGGGAGCCCTGCCTTTGCAGCTTCTGGCTGTGGGGGCGGCTCATCCTTCAGGCACCCTGACGACAGGAGCTGTTGGGGTTGGGTGGGGATGAGATGAGACTTTCTATTGGCCTGGTTTCCTGGTCACAGGTGTTTGTGATTCTAAATAAATGTGCAGTGTCAGGACTCAGCAACCCATCAGCTGAGGCTTATAATGAGGGCTGAGCAGGGAAATAAGATCGGTTCTCTCTGGGCATTTGTCATTATGTTGGATGGACCTAAATTCAGCCCTAATTATGAGAAATCGTAGGCTTGGAGAACTGAGTTTTGTAGTGCAAGAGACAAGGAGGAGGACACCTGTCAGAAATACTGTATGCTTCAGAAATCTCCCTCCGGGGAACCTGTGAGTATTGTTGCTTTTTCAGTTGGAGAAGTGTCTTTATGCTTCCTGGAGAGTTTTGAAGAATGCTGTGTTTTGAGGATCCATTCAGAAAGAACATCCAGAGCCAAGAGCCTGTCCCTTGCACAGAGACGGATCCAATAGTGAGCTACGATGCCCACCAGATTCACCTCATGCTTCTAAGAAGCGCTATTTCACCTGGGTTAACCATACACTCCAGCATCCATGCGCTCACTCATTGGTTCACTCCTTGTTCCCACCCGAGTAAAACGTAACCCCGAATCCTCATTGCAACTGGATTGAACAGTGGCCCTTCAAAACTTCTGTCCTTCCTTGAACCTCAGAATGTGAACTTATTGGTAGAGACTGCCATTGTAGATGTAATGGATAAAGTTTAGGTGTATCATATTGGAGTAGGGTGGACCCTTCATCTAATGAGAACAGTAGCTTTAGAATAAGAGAATCTGGGTGTGGTGATTCATGCCTAAAGCCCAAGCATTTGGGGGGGCTAATCCAGAAGATCTTAAGTTCAAGGAACCAGTCTGGTTATACATCAAGACCCTGCCTCAAAGAAAAAGAAAGAAAGAAAGGAAGAGGAAGGGGAGATGCAGATATATACATATACATGTGTATCATACACACAAAGAAAAGATAACCACGTGACATCAGAGATAGATTGGGGTAGGCATCTACATATCAAGGAGCATTGAGGGAGGTAGCCATGAGGAGCTGGGGGGGCTCCGAGTAGAGCCCCTTACTGATCACTCCAGAAGGAACTTACCCTGCCAACACCTTGCTGTGGACTATGAAAGGATATATTTCTCTTGTTTTAAGCCACCCAGTGTGTGGTACTTTGTTCCAGCACCCCCATTAAACACACTCACCATGGCTTCCACTCTGGGCTCTTTCTCCACCCTCATTTTTTACCAGTTTCTCCTTGACTTGGCCTGGCCTTGCTAGTGCTTGTTACGCATGTTGAACGTCCTCAGGGCTCTTGCCCTTGCTTTCCCCTCTGTCTAGAATATTCTCCCTCAGGCCGGGCGGGTGTGGTGGCGCACGCCTTTAATCCTAGCACTTGAGAGGCAGAGGAAGGCGGATCTCTGTGAGTTCAAGGCCAGCCTGGTCTACAGAGTGAGTTCCAGGACAGCCAGAGCTACAGAGAGACCCTGTCTCAAAAAGCCAAAAAAAAAAAAAAAAAAGAATATTCTCCCTCAGCTGGTCCCATGTCTTGCCCCATATTTTACTCAGGTCTCTGCTCAAATGTCACCTCTTCAGAGAGACCTGCTCTCGATCTCTTATCTAAAATAACATCTCCACAGGGGAGTCAATGTGATCAAAGTACATTCTATGCCTGCATGAAAATGTCACAGTGAAACCCACTATTTTGTGCAATTACTACATGGCAACAAAACAGAAAAGAGCAGTATCTCCTTTGTCACTCTCCATTCCTTTCCTATGCATCAATTACCGTCTTAGAACTTACTACCAGCAGGAGTGTATCAACTTCAAAGGACATTAGAGGTGAGGTCTCTAAAGAAGGCTTCAATACTGGCAAGGCTTGTGCTTGTTAGGTTGATGTTTCCAGTGAACCATGGATTTTGCATTTGCGCCTTGGGCAGCATCACCTAGGCTGATTCCGGGCCTGGGTGTGACTTGCTTTGGCCAGTTGCATGTTGGTAAGCCCTAAAGAAGCAAGGCTAGGTAAGCGTGGGCACAGTGGGGCTTCTCTTCTTGGGCTCCATTCAGAAGCTGGTGGCTCTGCCATAAAGGAGCTCAGGTTGGTGTTTGCATGATGAAAAACCATGGAGGAGACTCTGTCCCAAAGATGAAAGGTGTTTTGGTTTTAGATGTAAAGTGGTTCCTATAGGCTCATGTCTTTGAACACTTGGGCCACAGTGGTGGTGGTGTTTTTGGAACATTTGGGAGGTGGGGGCCTAGCTGGAGGAAGTAGGTCATTGGAGGGGCAGGCCTTGAGGTTTATAGTTTAGCCCCACTTCCTGTCCCACCCTTCACATGTGAGCAGGCAGCTCCATAGTCCTACTGCCAGCAGCTCCAGCCACTACACCTTCCTTGCCATGAGCTGTATTCTCAAACTGGAGCCAAAAGAAATCCCTTCTTCCCTTGTCAGGTCACAGCAGTGAGAAAAGTAACTAATGTATAATGGGCCGTCATGAAGTTCTAGCCCCACTAGCGAGCTCCTGACTTCAGGCCGCTACAAGTAACCACAGCGACACCATACAGAGCAGAAGCCAACCAACCTACAGACACACAAAGTGGACCATAGTGTTTGTCAGACTACTAAATTTTAGGTAGCTTGTGATTTGGCAAAATGTGACAAGCTGGGTTACTGGTGGGCTCCTTTGGGAAGCATCTCCCCAGTAGACACGTCCTAGAGTCCTTCTGCCTGGATATTTTTTCCTCTCCTTCCTTCTGAATTTTGTGATGGCTTGTGGAGGGTAGTAGTCTATCTCAGGTGTTAAGGTGGCATCAGAGGACAGTTACTGATGGCCCTTTCCTTCCTGCATCTCCTCTCTAGTTTTTCCCTTCACTACCTGTGCTGGATAGCTTAAGTGTCAACTTGACACGCCTGGCTTGAGGGAGCCTCAGTTGGGGAATGTCTCCACTGGACTGGCCTGTGGCCATGTCTATGGGGCATTTTCTTGATTGTTGAGTGGTGTGGGAGGGCCCAGCCCACTGTGGGCAGTGCCACCCCTGGGCAGGTTGTTGTGTATTGTATAAGAAAGCAGGCTGAGTTAATGTGATCTGAAAACAATTGTGCTCTTATATTGTGAATCCCTTAAATAAATTAAAAAAAAAAAAAATAAAGCAGGCTGGGCATGGGCCAGGGGAGCAAGCCAGTAAGCAGCCTTCCTCCATGGCCTGTGCTTCAGCTCCTGCCTCCATGTTCCTGCACTGAGTTCCTTCCTTGGGCTCCATCAGTGATGAACTGTGACCTGAGAGATGTTAGAAGAACAAACCCTTTCCTTCCCAAGTTGGTACTGGTCATAGTGTTTTGGCACAGGGATTGAAGGCAAATTAGAACACTACCCTTCCCTGTCTTGAGTCTTGGTTTCATATCTTCCTGATTCTTACTGTTTTATGACCTGGGGATCCCTCAAGGCTACAGAGGCTTCTAGAACCCAGCTCAAGATATGCATCATAGCTTTCCCCTCTCCCCCCATTCATTTTGTCTCATCTTAGCAGTAGAGCAAAACTAGGCCTCCTTTTTCTTTAAAGAATGAACAGGTTTAGCTATTGTTAGGTCGCTATTATATTGGACTAAAAATGCTATTTGTGAGCCATTGTCAACCAAGGCCCAGGACTAACACCGACACCTCCTTAATTATGCGCCATTAATGGTGTACATTGTGCAGATGGGGGAACATTGCAGATCCATTTCCCATGTCAATTCTGTGCTGTGTTGTAGAAAACACTAATGAGTCCAAAAATTCTCAAAGGTCATAATCTGAATACATTTCCTTTTTCTCTTTTTAGGGCAATGGGGATAGGACTGAAAACGATTAAAATGAAATTTACTTCATCATTTGGCTAACAATGGCCTTGAATGTACTAATTACACTGAGATGTGTATTCATTTGCTGGTCATTTGGACAGATCTGAGTATGCCCTATTTCTTATGTGGCCCCCATCTCTGAATTCTATACTCTGTGTGTGTGTGTGTGTGTGTTAGTTGCTTACCCCATTGATTATGAGAAATAGCTGCAAAAAAGTCCACCCAAACCCTTACAATATGGAAAGTGCAAATTTAGCAGAACCAACATTGAATTTTCCAGGGAGTCATTTATCATCCTTAGAAAGTTTTGGTTCTTTGCAAATAAAAGAGAGAAAGGAGTGGTAATTGCCTTACTCAGCTAATTGACAGAACTGTGTCAGGAAAAGGAGTTATTTCAGCGCCGCCTCCGACGATGACATTTGAAGGTTATTCCCGCTCTCCCTGCTCTGCCAAATTAGGTAATCATTATTTCCCCTCGAATCTTTTTAATCTAATGGTTGCTTCTCCCCTAAGCCCCTCCGATAGACTCAAGATCCAGATAAAACTGTGAAAACCAAATGCCGAAGGTCAGAAAAGTTCTGTCCATTGAGTTGGACTCCCAAGTTTTGCTGTTTAGCTCAGAATTTGGAGAGGAGAAGAGGGGATCAGTTTAAATTGCAGTCAGGGGAATTGGAGTCATCTGTGAAGAAGGACCTTTTCATTATTTGAAGGGAACCCAGAAAGTTCAAAATGGCTCTGTGGGTTATGAGAACAGGTTAGTCCATGCTGTGCTGGGTAAGTGGAAGCCGAGAAGTTATAAAACCCCAGACTAGGAGGTCCTAAGCTATTTTTTTCTTCAGGTGGCATCTGTGGAGCCTCTATTGGCATTTAGGGTTAATGACAAGCCTCTAAGTCTGCTCTTTGGATGGAGACCTTACCCCATGGCTACCAACGAACTACTAATCAGACAACAGCTAGCTTAAGAAAATTGATGCTTGGTTGCCATTATAACCCAAATGCCGGTTTACGATGGAAGCAATACATTGGTACAGACAGACTCTTGACAAAAACAGCACTCCCTCAGCAGGACGGACCCACAGCCACCCTCAATAGCACTTGGAAAACAGCAGGCTTCCCTGTGATGACAAGGGCAGTATATGAAGGATATTGGATGTTCCAGGGCAGCAGCTGTCTTGATCTATGTGTGCTGCACTAATGGAAAACCACAGAAGAAATGACTGACAGTGAGCAGAGTGTACTGGCTCCAGCTTTGGAGGCTGGAAGTCCAAGCATTGGGGGCTGGTACCTGTTGTAGGCAAGAGAGGGAGGGAAGGATGGAGAGAGAGGCAGGGAGAGAGAGGGAGAGGAATGGGGAGGGGCTTAATTCAGTCATAAAATTTTTTATTAGCATACATTATACATTATACATCATGACATTTTTACACATGTATAGACTAGCTCCAGGTTCAGTGTGAGAGACCTTGTCTCAGGAGAATAAGGAAAAGCAGGATACCCAGTGTTCTTTGGCCTCTGAATGTGCACAGATGTATGTACATAGCACACACATACACACACACACATCCCTCAGTTATCTGAGCTGGGCATTATGGCTTATGCCTTTGACCCTAACAACTGGGAGATTAAGACAGGAAGATCATAACTTGAAGGCTAGCTTGGACTACATAGTGAGACCCTGTCTAAAAACAAGTTTAATGATTGGATTAACCTTTTAGATGTTCTCAATGGTTTTGGGCTAGTAGTTCTGGAAATTAAATATTTAATTTAATGATCATTTAAATAAATGTAGTTAATATCACTTTATATTTTTATTTATTGCTTTTAGTTTAGTTTTTTTTTTTTTTTTTTTTTTTTTTTTTTTT
>VZQC01008136.1:195382-213064 GCA_009823505.1 Rhizomys pruinosus
GACAGAATCCCCACATTGGTTCCTGATCTGTGGAGTGAGGGCTATTATTGGTTGGAAAGGCCAAATGGCAACCATTGGTGTTGCCTCTAAAAGGGAAAATAGTGATGTGAGCCAAAAAAACAGTGTTAGTTAATCATTGTTTGACCAACCAAAAAAAAAAAAAAAACCGTATCAGTATTTCCCTGGAGGGATTTGCGGGATGGAGACTTTTTAATGCCCCATATCAAGATTTGCCAAGATGCAGGGGCAGGGTGGGATTCCCTACCACATCTCACATTTAATACTCTCCAATTGGGCCCCTTGTGCAAAAGACAGATGGAATCTACTGGAGATATGACAGTTGGACTATTGATAATCTCAACCAAGTAGTGTGGACCCAATATGCAGTCGCTACCATTGTTGGTTACAGTGGTTGGTTGGTTGTGTTCCTTATTATATCGCCGATTAATATGTCTCCTGGTACCTGGTATGCAGCTATTGTATCATGACCAATGCTTTTTCTCAATACTGGTTCCATAAGGACCATCAGAGCAATTTGCTTTCATGCTGGCAGGCCAACAGTTACTTTACTGTCTATCCTCAGGGTATGTTAACTACTTCCAGTCTTGTGACCATAACTTAGTTAGAGAGGGATCTTGATCACCGACTCTTCCACAAATATCACAAAATTGGTCCACTATATTGATGTGTTTGTGATTGGACACAGTGAAAGAAGGTAGCAGCCTAGCTCTAGGACTTGTTTTGGTAAAAGCATATGGCGCATGAGAGGGTGGGAAAATAAATCCACCTTAAAATTTCAAAAGGGGCCCCATCTACCTCAGCTTGAAAATTTTAGAAGTTCAGTGTGTGGGAGCATTCTGCAGAGGACATTTTCTGAAATGGTAAAGATATAAAGTTATTGTTCACCTGGCCCCCTCCCCCCACCAAGAAAGAAGCCAAGAAAGAAGTCAATGTCGGGGGTCTTTTTTGGATTCTGGAGCAGCACACTCTTCCTCAGTTCTGTTTGTGGTTGTGTTTTACTACGGACCCATATATCAGGTGGACTCAGAAGGAAGCAAACTTTGACTGTGGGCTTGGTAACAAAAAAAAGGCTTCTTCAACAGGTTTTCCAGGCTTGAGGTGCAGGCTGCTCTGACCCTTAGGGCCAATTATGAGTCCAGCCGACCCAATGGTGCTTGACGGTTTTTTCAGTGGCAGATAGAGATGCTAGAGATCTCTGGAGTCTTCGTTGGCAGGGGCCTCCCTTATAGGGAATCACCAAGCGGTAGGGCCCCTTGGGGATTGTGGAGTAGGGCGCTACCTTGCATCTGCAAAAACAAAACATCTCTCCTTTTGAGAGACAAGCCTCTTAGGCCTGCTATTGGTGCCTTAGTGGAAAACAAACTGAAAAACGTTTTTGACAATGGGTTGCCACACCCCAAGCATCAATGACACCGAGCCTGTGGCCCATCATTGGCTGGGGTGTTATCTGACCCACCAGACCATAAAAGTAGGTGCGACGTGCACGCAACCAGTCATTTTCAAATTGGAAGTGGTTTCAGTAGGTACCTATGGGGACAGGGGCCCGGGGCGGCCCTGACGGGCACAAAAGCAAGCTACATTGAAGGAAGTAGCCCAAAGGCCTATGGTTCCACTCCTGTTACAATTGTCCTCCCCTGGGCTCTTCTTATCCTAGCATCTGCAACCTATGGCTTCATGGGGTTATCCACTATGGTCAGTTGGACTGACAGAATAGAGGAAGGGGCAAGACTAGGCGGGCTCTGGTTTTTATTCTGACTGGTCTGTTTGCATCGGCTTGCAGGGGCACCACCAGAGGGGTTTGGACAGCTCTGCCAGCATGCCGCATTACAGCTCAATTCTTGAAACAACCCTAAGGACACTGGTTGGAAGGGAAAGTCTTTCACAGTGGGCAGACACTTCGGGCAAGTGCACATGGTCAGAATTGGTAGTTGTGCCATTTTTTTTTGCCTGCAAAGAGAAATGCAGATCAATGCCAGAAGGTTCCAAAATTTCTTATACTGATTCATGGGGGTGTAGGCCAATGGTTTGGCTGGTGATCAGGGACCTTGAAGGAGCAATGACTGGAAAATACATTGGTTGAGAAAGACACCATGAGATAAGAAGATAGGGACAGAAGAAGTATTTGATGGATTTTAGGAACTCTCTGAATGGTCAAAGGATTGTGAAAGATACTTGTGTCTCCTGTAAAATGCTCACAAAAGGTATCTCAGCGAGGGAGGAATGATTTATAATATCACGTAGATCGGATGACTCGTTCAGTGGCGTTCGTCCCTCTTCTCCAGCTATCCCTGTTGTTGGCTAAAAATGGGCCCATGGCAAAACAAAAGTGGTCATTGGTGGCAAATGAGACAGAGATGGAGGTATATGCTATGGGTCAGACAGGCATGGACTCCCACTCCCTAAGGCTGATCTGGCTACAGGCTGGATTGCCTGCAGTGCCAGATTGCCAATAGGCACGAGGACCAACATTGAGGCCCCCTTATTGGTGCTATTCCCCGGGTTGACCAGCCAGCAAACCTGGTTGGCAGGTTTGGAATGGATACATGTGGACCAACTTTCCCTTCATGGGAGTCAGGGGACACGTCAGGCGTTTTGTTTTCTTAACAGGAATAGATATTATTTTCGTGGTTATGGATTTGGCTTTCCTGCACGATAATGATTCTTGAACCCAAAACTACCATCCAGGGATTACGGTAATGCCTTATCCACCTCATAGTATTCCTCACAGCATTTGCCTCTGACCAAGGAGGACTTATCACCTTCACAGCCAACAAAGGGAGTGCAACAGTGGGGCCCCATGGCATTGTTGGTTCATCCCACTGGTTCTTCCCATGTTCCCACACCCAGACAGCAGCTGGCTTAACTAGAACATGGAATGGGGCCTCTGAAGGGACCAAGTTACAGTACAGCCAATTAGGTAGCAATAATCCCTGGAGGCTGGGGCAAGATTCTCCAGCAAGAAGTCTATCTTTAATCAGCTTCCACTATATGGAACTGTTTCTCCAGTTAGCCAGCATTCATGGGTCACCAGGAACAACGGGGTGGAAAAGTGGGAGAAATGATTCACATCACTCTCACCCCTAGGACCATGGAGGAGGAAACTTTTTTGCTTCCCTCCTGTACCCACGGACCTTACTTGCTTTTGCTGGTCTAGACTTTTTTGTTTTGGCTCCAACGGGGGGGGAGTAGTGCTTGGCCAGAGAGAGATACAGCAAAAACGTTCTATTGAAACTAGAACTAAGACCTTCCACCCTGGCCACTTCGGTGCTTTTACTGCCTTCTTTAAGCCAAACAGGCTAAGGATAAGGAAATCCTAAACAGTAGTAGAGGGAGGTAGGATGAAATTGATTGATTCAGACTACCGGGGAAATTTGTACTTTTCTCCACAATGGGTGGAAGAAAGATTATGTCTGGAAGGCAGAAGATGCTGTAGGGCGCCTTTCTGGTGCTTACCATGTCCTTATGATTAAAGTGTCCAATGGGAAAAGGGAACTCCAAACAACCACAAACCAGGGACAGGGGACTAATAACAATGGCCCGACCCTTTCAGGGGACTGAAGGTATGGGGTCCCACTCCTCCTCAAGGAAAGATGCCAGAGGACCTGCAGAGGGTTGCTTGCTGATGGTCGGGAGGAGAATGGAAGAAATACAGAGATGGGTTTAGGTAGAGAAGGTAGTCTGCATAAATATCCAGCTTAGCCACGGGACCAGTTGCAGAATGTGGATTATAACATGTATTAAACCTTTGTCCTATTTGGTTAAGAATGTGCTCTGTATAGATATATATACTATCATATATTTACTCTATATACTATATAAGATATGTATTAATTAATGATTTGATACTTGTGCCCCTTTGATTGTTGCACACTGAGATGTGTTTAAGTGTTGTCATATTTAAGGGTATTAAGATACTGAAGGGGTAGAGTATCTTCTCAAGGGGTACATTACCACCTACTCTAAAGATCTAATGCTTTGGCTATTGCACATGAGATGATCATTAGTAAATGTTTAGGTGGGAATTATGACCCTGCCATGTTGCTTCAATTTGACATAATTAAGGAAGCATGGGTATTCTATGGGTGTCAAGTTCGACACAGGGGTGTGGTACTTCATGTGGTTAATCTGGGTGTTCAACTTGCTACTGGACTAGGAAAATAAATTAAAGAGGGAAAAGGTCTTCGAATTGAGACACCTCAACCCGGATGGGCACCACCCTAATATTGTGGTGTTACCTTCTGCGGCAGGGCAGTATTAGCGGCCATGGCAGGGGAGCTGGCCCCTTTTCCTTCTCTCCTGCAGCTTGCTCTCTTCTCATCTGGTGAGTTTTGTCTATGCTGCTGTGATCAACCTTTTCGGATCCCAGCATGTACTGAGGAGACTGGCAGATCTCCTGGAATCCATTCGGGCCTTCAGCACTAGACTGGGACTCCTGAGACATCCAGCCTTGCGGACTGAGCAGTTCCCTGGATTCCCGGCCTCTCCAGTTCGGCGCTACTGTTGAGCTCCGTCACGTGAGCAAATCAATAAATTGTATATAGTTATATATATTCATCCTGTTGCTTCTGTTTCTTTAGAGAACCCTGACTAATACAATGTTACTTCAATAAGACTGGCTAGGATCAAGAAAACAAATGATACCAAGTGCTGGAGAGGTTGTGGGGAAAGGGGAACACTCATCCACTGCTGGTGGGAATGTAAACTTGTGCAGCCATTATGGAAAGCAGTGTGGAGAACCCTTGGAAGACTTGGAATGAACTTGCCACCCAACCCAGCCATATCACTCCTAGGCATGTACCCTCAAGACTCAGCCCACCACAGAGATACATGCACAGCCCTGTTTATTTCAGCTCTCTTCACAATAGCAAGGAGCTGGAACCAACCCAAATGCCCCTCAACTGATGAGTGGATAGAGAAAATGTGGCACATCTACACAATGGAGTTCTATGCAGCAGTAAAGAAAGATGACATCACGAGCTTTGCAGGAAAATGGCTGGAGCTAGAGGACATCATGGTGAGTGAAGTAACACAGTTCCAGAAAAACAAACGACGAATGGTATCCCTCATCTGTGGATGCTAGTGCCAATTACCTAGTTGTAAGTATTTCTTGTGCATGGGCCCTTGAGCTTTTGTCCATGCAGTTGGGAGTGATGCATATTGGAAACAACAACAACAACAACAAGAACAGAAAGGACTGCATCAAAGAAGTGACTGAAACAGTGAACTTCTGCTCAAAACAGTCAACTTCTGCATGGAGAATATTGAGAAAGACTGAGAAAGAGATGAAAAGCATGTTTGGCAGAATGCATGAGCTCTGGTGGGGTGGGGGGATGGGGGGGACATGGGTCTACATTTGATAAAAAATAAATATAAATAAATAAATTTAAAAAAAGAAAAAAGTATACCCATATCATGCAATGCCTGCAAAAGTCAGAAGAGGGCATCAGATTCCCCTGGAGCTGGAGTTATGGATGGTTGTTAGCTACTCTGTGAGTGCTGGAAATTGAACCTGGTTCCTCCGCAAGAACAGTTAGTGCTCTTAACCGCTGAATCATCTCTCCAGCCCCACTTAATATTTTAAATGAAAGGCAAGTCTAGCCTTCTCCCCATCTGAATCCAGAAAGATAAAAATGCCCTGCTTTCCTCTGGCAAGTCAAGTCAGATCTTGAATCAATGAACACATTTCAGAGCCTCTATTTCCATTTTCAGGTGAGTGATCTATGACATACTCTTGCTCAGAAACAAGACAAAGCCTTCATATTCATAGATACAACTAGCAAGCAAATCACAGGAACTCTTTTTTCATTTTGTTTTATGATGGAATTAAGTCACTTTTCTCCTCTTTATGAGACAGTTTCCTTTACAACCTCAATCATCACAGTGAAGCTCAATAAATGATAAAAAATGTTCACAATTTGAGAGGATGTGGCTCAGTTGGCAGAGTGCTGGTCTAGCATTTATGAAGCCCCAGCCCACTGTGGGCAGTGCCATCCCTAGGCAGGTGGGCCTGAGCTGTATAAGAAAGGTAACTGAGCAGAGCAGGAGGGTGAGCCAGCAAGCAGCGTTCTTCTGAGGCCTGTGCTGCAGTTCCTGCCTTGGCTTCCCTGGATGATGGAGTACAAACTGTAAGTCAAATAAACCCTTTCCCCCAAGTTACCTTTGGTCATGTTTATCACAACAGCAGACACCAAATCAGGACAGTAACATTTAATGATTTTTCATTAGTCTTTTGTTCCAAGGAAATAGATCAAACTCTATATCTTCCTTCTTCAATTTTCTCTTTCTCAAAATTGCCTTTGGGTTCCTTGGGTTCCATAGCTTGGAAATAGCCCATCATCTGCTAAAGTTGCCACGACAGCAGGCCAGAAGGCTATGTGAGGCTGACCAGTCAGGCGATGGCACTGGCTCTGTTGTCCTTGGCTGCATTTCTTGGTCTGTAGAGGCGAGTCTCACCAAGGATGCTATCAGAGTAGCAGGGACAAATGGCGTTCTTGCTCTGTCAACCCTCTGGTCCCTGGGTTTCCTTTTAATATTACTTTGGCATTTAGGAATCATGCCCCTGAGGGACCTTGCACATATTAGTCACAGGTCAGTCTCCTTTGTGACGGTGCCAGCAAAAGATGGAACCAAATTTTATCTCCGTGCCTGGTTTTGGTAAGTGATGATTCATTTTCATAGCCTACAACTAAAATGTGGTAGTTAAAACAGTAAAGTGATATTTATAGGGTAATTTTGATCAAGCCTGTCACAATTTTCTTTCTTGAGTAAGTCTGTATGTTCCAGCTCTAATTACTTTGACAGCTTTTCATAAAGAGTGGTAGGCTAGAGGTTATTTGAATTTGAAACCAAAGGTTTGACATCAGCCCGGAGTAAATGACTTATTTCCTAACATATATTTTAATGTAACATAAGCTTCTTAGATTATTTTCTTCCCTGAAGACTATCATTATTTTTGTTTTATTTTAGCTTTTATGTTTATCATGCAGGAAGAAAGGAAATTGTGCTGATCTCCCTCCAATCTAGGAAAAAGCCTCTGTAACTAGCAAAGCATCCTCCCTTCCTCAAGCCCTGGCCTGCTGTGCTCCTCTGTCTTTTTCAACCCACAGATGCACAAACATCCTTGAATAGGATGCCACAGTTAAATACAAAGCAATGGGGCCGGGCATGTGAATCGGTGGGCACATCCTTGCTGATTTGGAATGCTGTCCTTGAAGCATAACAGCCACCAAGTCTCTCTGCTGTTACTACCTGTAAACAGTCCTTATGATTGGGCCTGTTGATGGTCCCTCACTGGAGGAGGGATTGGGGAGAGTCATTAGACCCTTAACCTGAGATTCAGCCACTCCATTCTGCATCTCCCTCTCAGGTCTGCTCCTGCTGCATGGGGTCATGGGAGATACAAAGTATCTATGGGGTGGGACGTTTACTGAAGAGGACTCTATGCAGTTATGGGGATGTCATCATTTATGCTGAAATAGGACTTTTGGGGTGATACAATTGTTTGGGGGTCATCCATGATCCTGGAAGTAAACCCAAATAAATTCATTGGTTTACCAAAATAGACTTGGGTGGGATTATTAGTTTGGTCTGGGCTTGGTTGGTGCCCTATCTGGGGGAGCAGGTCTTGATTCATGTCTCTGCAGGAAAAATTCATGCAGTATTTACTTAGCAGATGCAAGGCTCTTAGTTCTATTTCTAGCAACACACACACACACACACACACACACACACACAGAGTTCATCATCAATAACTAAAGGAATGGCTCAGTATTCCCACCGTTCATCTAGCCCAGAGCAGGAGCCCTACACCTGCAGCCCGTCTCGGGTTAGGAATTGAGCAGAGCTCCTCCAGCGACTTGGTGCTTTCTGCGTCACTTCAGGGATCTCTATTAATTCAACACACTAAAAATAACACAGTAGAACTGCTGATCGGGCCAGGGAGACCATGGGCCTGGGAAAGGCTAAGTATTGTTCACATTGATCAGAACCATGGGCCTTGCTCCTGAGCTGCCTGCTGTTTGACCCTGAAGTTCATTAAGAATGTTTGTGCATCTGTGGGCTTGAGAGGCAGGGGAGCACTGCAGGCACGGGGCTTGGGGACGGGAGGACGCTGTTGCTGGTTACATTATTTTTCTACCAACCCAGAGTTCTCTCTTTTTTTTTTTCTGAATTAATGCAGCTCTTATGTGATCTTGGACTGGACCTACCTTTCCCTGCAAGGAATATTCTTTTCCAAGAATAAAGCCAATTCTGACCTTTACTCTAACCCCAGGTACCATTACACATGTTTATTTTTGACAGAATGTTTGGCATCCTCAAACTGAGTCCTGATTCTACCCATGCTAATTGTGCTGTATTAAACTAGTTATTGAGTCTTCTTTAACTTCATTTTCCTATTTTTAAAATTAATTGTTTATTTGGAGACAAAACTCACTAAGTATTGGAGGATGACTTTGAACTCCTGATCTTCTCAATTCTACCTCTTGAAATGCTGGAATTATAGGCCTGTATAACCACATGTGGTTTATACAGTACTGGGCATTGAACCCAGGTCTTCTTACACGGTAAGTAAGTATTCTTTCAATTGAGTTACATGTCTATCCCCATGTTCATTATTTATAAGCTAAGGCTATTCACTGAAATTGATGCTTCTTTGCAGGGTGGTTATGGATTCAGGTTAGATAGAATTGAAAGCATTTAGGGAAATGGAAATGCTCTAGTTAGCATTCTCTCTATATGTGCAATAGTATGTTTAGCCAAATGAACATGACAACACTTAACCAATTTTGTGCTATAAAATAGCAATTTCATAGAGTTTAACCTAGTCTATTAACATGAGGTTGTGGGAAATCTGTCTCGCCTCACCTCTCCGAAGTATCCCTGTGAGACAGAAAGATTATACATAATCTTATTTTAGCATCTAGGGGAATCTAGGTCTCAAAGGTAACTCAAGTCGTGCACACTCCACAAGTGACGCCACTCTCCCGTTGCTCAGCCTGCCTGTTCTTGCCCTTGCCCACAAGGACCTAAGCTGCAGATAAGCTGGAGAAAGACCGCGGCTGAGTTGCTTTCTCCAGTAGCTGGGCCAGCTGCAACACAGGGTGTCTGTCTCAGCCTCTACCCGACCTGAGGGGCGCTTTTCGTGTCAACTGTGCTTTCTTGAGCAGATGTTGGTTGGCTCTCTGTAATGACTCTTTCAGTGGCACTGTGGACTTCAGTTGGACTGCTGCATGCCTATTATTTGTGGTTCTTGTTTCTCAGAATCCCCAGTGCCCACAGGTCCTGGCAATTGGAGATGGGAGGATCCAGCTCCAAGGGACGGTCTTAGCTAGTCGGAGACAGCACGAGCAGTCTGCTTTTGCATCTGGCCCAGCAGGCGTGCTCAGCATCATCAGGCTGGTAATTCCGCACCATGGGCACCAGGGATGTTTAGTAGTACCCCTGGCCACTACATAATGGATGCCAGTTGCAACAGCCCTGAATGTCTCTAGACATATTCAAATGGCTGTGGGAGGGACAGGATTCACTGTATGGAATGATACAGTGGTTGGGCTGGACTGATAGAAACATATTAAAATATGTTTGAAAATATTAACTAGTCTGATGAGTTTAGCACGCGTGGAGGGATTACTTCTCTCTTACCTGCCTGTTTTAACACAAGGTCTAGCTATTTAGCCTGCACTGGCCTTCAGCTTGAGATCCTCCTGCTTCTGCCTCCTCATGCTGGGATTGGATTATAAGTGTGCACCATCAGTCTGGACAGAGATGAAGCCAGTTTGGGGATTTTTGTCTCTTAATTGCATCTGAGTCCAGGGGTTGCCTAGCTCCTAGGTAGGAGGAGAAGCTGTCTATCTGGAGCCCAGGTTCTTACAATTTCCTGGCAAAACATCTGTCTTCTTGTTTTTCTAGTTAATTATGGATTTTCATATGCTCACTCTGCTAATCAAATTTAATGACACTAGACCCAAATCACATTATTGTTATTTTTCAAGGCTTTGTTGGAACTGTGCTGTACAAATCTGCCGGCAGCCTGGAGACAACCACAGTCACTCAAACGCTGGGGCAGTGATGCTTTTATTAGCAGTGCAAACAGCCTTTTCATAACATGTCACCACGGAGATTAGGAAGACGACATAAAAGAAACAGAAAAAGGAAATTTTCCATAAAGAACACTTTAGGAGCTTTATTGCAAAGCAGAAACTTTATTGCAAGGCGGGCAATGAAACACATGTCCTATGTCTGCAACCATTTCCAATATAACTTTTGGCTGGCTGAGGCATGGAAGAGCCATGAGTCTGGGGCTGCTTCTTCATTACCATGTCCCCATGTGCTGGGATGCCAGGGTTTCCCACCAGCCTGGCTGTGATCTTGCCTCTGATCGTGGCTCTTCCCTTGTCTTCAGTGACCCCTTGGGGACCAGATGTAGCGGTTTGTCCTGCCATTGCCTCCTGACCATAGTCTTGCCTCCGATCAATACTATATGTCCAGTAAAAAAAAATGGGGGCTGGAGAGATGGCTCAGTGGTTAAGAGCACCAACTGCTCTTGCAGAGGACCTGGGTTTGATTCCCAGCACCCACATGGTGGCTAAGAACCATCTTTAACTCCAGTTCCAGGGGAATCTGATGCCCTCTTCTGAGGCATTGCACAACACAGGTGCACCAACCTATATGCAGACAGTACATTCATACACATAAAAAATAATAAATTTAAAAAATGGATTCTTTGCCTTAAGAGTTTACTTTGCCTAGAGAAAAATTCATGACATTTTATTTTCCATTTAGCATTTGACTAGGTTTGAATCACAAGCCAACAGGTGTTTCTTTTTAAGTAAATTTATATTTTAGTGTTTGGTATTTTTCCCTCTAAAGTGTGAATGACTGACTACTAGGGGTGACCCTCTAAGGAACTATTAAATATTTTTTTCTTATTTATAGAAATAGACTAGAATAATGCACCTATGTGTACTTCTCCTCTGCATTTATTTTCAACCTGTCCCACACCTCTCAGGCTAGTTGAAGAAAGTTGAAGATTCCATATCAGCATGTTCTGAAGTATTTCAGAATCTGCCTTAAAAAAAAAAGCCATGGGGTTGGAGAGATGGCTCAATGGTTAAGAGCACCGACTGCTCTTGCAGAGGACCTGGGTTCTATTCTCAGCACCCACATGGTGCTGAGAACCATTTTTTAACTCCAGTTCCAGGGGGATCCGACACCCTCTTCTGATCTCTGTGGCATTGCACGACACAGGTACACAGACCTACATGCAGACAGTACATTCATACACATAAAAATAAATAAATAAAAAATATTTAAGGGGCTGGAGAGATGGCCTAGCGGTTAAGAGCGCTGACTGCTCTTTCAGAGGACCCGGATTCGATCTCCAGCACCCACATGGCGGCTGAGAACTGTCTGTAACTTCAGTTCCAGGGGAATCTGATGCCCTCTTCTGACCTCCGTGGCATTGCACAACACAGGCGCACAAACCTACATGCAGACAGAACATTCATACACATAGAAAAATAAATTTAAAAAAGTCTACTACCCAAAGTGATATAAAAATTAATTAAAAAATATTAAAAAAGCCACTAGAACCACAATGTGAGGATGAAGTCTTCCATTTTCTATTAGAGGCTTGTGTGGGTCCCAGTGAACTCCAGATGGCTATCAGGGACTTTTTTTTTTTTTTTTTTTGTCTTTTTGAGACAGGGTCTCCCTGTAGCTCTGGCTGTCCTGGAACTGGCTCTGTAGACCAGGCTGGCCTTGAACTCAGAGACATCTTCCTGCCTCTGCCTCCCAAGTGCCAGGATGAAAGGCATGGGCCACCATGCCCAGCATCAGAGACTTCTTACAGCAGAACACCTTTGAGGGGATCTCTCCTCTGTCCCCCTTCTCAGCTTCCTGAGGAAGGCAGCCTAGCATCCAATTCTTATAAGATGCCTGTGCCCCAAGCTTTCTGCCTCTTGGATCTGCCCTTGGCTTGGCTATATGCTATATTTGGACCCCAGTTAACACCCAGCATTGCCTGTCAAAAGCCCAGCTATAATGGTGCTTGGGGATTGAGTGATTGGGGTTCATGGAGATGTGAGCACAGCCTATAGGTTTCCCCAGCGTGGAAGTCCCCAGGCCTCTACTGTGGTGGTGTTTAGGAATGACTAGTTCCCTAGGGAAGGTCCTTGTGGATGGAACAGACAGCTGTATGCACATACTTCTTGTGTGTTCATTTGTGTCTGTGTGGGGGTGCATGTGTGCATGTGTGTGTGGAGGCCAGAGGTCAGCATCAGGTAGCTTCCTCTATTTCCACCTTAGTTTTGGAGGCAAGGTGTCTCACTGGCTGGATCTTCCTGTCTTTGCCTTGCTGGTGCTGGCTTTTTTTTTTACATGGGCTCTGGGGATTGACCCCAGGTCCTCATGCTTGCCTGACAAGCCCATTACTGACTAAGCTGCTTACCTAGACAGGGTCTCCCTGTAGCCCCAGCTGTCCTGGAACTTTCTACGTAGACCAGGCTGGCCTTGAACTCACAGAGAACTGCCTGCCTCTGCCTCAGACTGCTGGAGTCAAAGGTGTACACCACCACGCTGGTTTAAACATTAAAAAAAATTATAAATTCTTCAAATCCAAATGTATTTAAAAGTCAACAGGAGAGTGCACAGAGCTTCCTTGTCCCTGTCACTGACTTAACCCTTTGGCTCAGGTCCACCCTGCCCCATCCTCAGATTCTCCTATTTCCCTAGCTTTAAACAGTGTGCTGAAGGAACTCCAGTTCACAACACTGTCATTTCTAAGTATTTATAACAAAAGGGTTATATTTTCCTTTTTTCTTTTTAGATATTTCATTTATTATTATTTTATAAATTTTATTTATTTATTTGTGTGTATGAATGTACTGCATGTAGGTTTGTGCACCGTGTTGTGCAATGCCATGGAGGTCAGAAGAGGGTGTCAGATTCCCCTCCTGGAATTGGAGTTACAGACGGTTCTCAGCCGCCATGTGGGTGCTGGGGACCGAACCCAGGTGCTCTGCAAGAGCAGTTGGCGCTCTTAACTGCTAGGCCATCTCTCCAGCCCCTTTCATTTATTATTTTATATGTATGAGTGTACTGCCTAAAGTGTCAGAAGGTGTCAGATCCCCTGGAACTGGGGGTAGGGACAGTTGTTAGCTGCCACAAAGCATTTATTTTCTTATATCTCTTGGGTCACAGTTCATCACTTGAGGAACCGAAGGTTGGAACTCAGGGCAGGAACTTGGAGGCAGGAGCTGAAGCACAGGCCATGGAGGAACGCTGCTGACTGGCTTGCTTCCCTGGTCCATGCTCCAATTGCTTTCTCTTTTTGGGGGGGGGGTGGAGTCTTTTTGAGACAGGGTCTCCCTGTAGTCCCAGCTGGCCTGAACTCACTCTGTAGACCAGGCAGGCCTCGAGCTCACAGATATCTGCCTGCCTCTGCCTCCCGAGTGCTAGGATTAAAGGCGTGTGCCACCACACCCAGGTTTCAATTGCTTTCTTGTAAAATATGTAACAACCTGCCCAGGGATGGCTTGGAATGTAAAGGTACTTGCTGCCAAGCCTGAGTTTGATCCCAGGACTGACGTGTTGGAAGGAAAGAACTGGGTCCAGCAAATTTTTCTCTAACCTCTGTATGTGGTCAGATTATTTGGACACACAGAAGGGCAACGGGTTAGGTAGCTTGACTTTTGGAGTTGGATTGGTATAGGTTTGAATCCTGAGTTTGCCACTTTACTAGTTGTGTGACAGGACCAATTCTTTTCACTTACAAATCTTCAATTTTGTTAAGTAAAATTTCTCTGCTACTTCTAACAGATTGTACTAGTTTTGAGAGGCTAGAACAAAGCAGCACATGTAAAATGTGAAAGAGATAGGGGCTGGAGAGATGGCTCAGTGGTCAAGAACACTGGCTAGTCTTGCAGAAGACCAGGGTTTGAATCCCAGCATGCACACGGCAGCTAACAACCTTAGTAACTCCAGTCCTGGGGGAACTGACACCCTCTTTTGACCTCCTTGGGCCTTGCATGACATGGGTGCAGTAATATACATGCAGGCAAGGATATACTCATACACATAAAATTAAAAAAAGGATAAAAATGTGAAACAGATACAGTGAGTGCTTATTGGATATTAGGGGATGGGGGATAATTATTACCAAGTTGGGACTGTGGTATGTAGGTCCTTATGGGATACTTCCTTTACCTAGTAGGTTAAGCTGTCCTTCTCCATTGGTTCCTAACTGTAGCCATCATGTCCTCTCCTTCAAATCAAGTTCTTGGGTCCCCTGCATGTATTTTATTTTTTATTGAATTTTTGTTATGTTTACAAACTGTAGTTTGACGGTATTTAGATCCCTTCCTCCACCCGTACCTCCCCCTCCTGCTCCCTGACCAATTTAATGTACTTGCATATATACACGCATATATATGTAATATGGCCTATAGAGTCTGATTCTGAATGTATTTTAAGATATTTTATGATGAAGAGACTTTCCACAGTAACTCAGATGCTTATCTCCTAGGAAAGCACAAGTTATAAATAACAAGCAATAAAGACAGCAAATGTATGCGGCAGAAGTGAAGGGAAAAATCAGTCCTAGGGGGAAGTCATCTGAACTTTACTGCCAAAGACAGGAGAGTCAACTGGAAATGTGGGAATAATCATAGGCCTTAAAGAAACTCAGCGCCATGGCAGGGCTGTTGGACTTTGAGGAAGAAACGTATTTCGGTTGTCTTTGCTTGAAGACCGTGACCAGCACCAAGAAGGAAGCCAAAATGTCTAAAACACTGCCTCATTTATAATGTTTTTATTTTATTCTTCTAAAATGGCATACATTCATGCAATGTATTCTGATCATATCCTTCCACCCTTTCTGCCCTCCAACTCCCCCTAGTGCCGCCATCCCCCCAACTTAATGTCCTCTTTTTTTTTTTTTTTTTTTTTTTTACTTTGAATGGTAAATAATAATTATACATGCTTATGTGGTGGAGTCAGGCATTCAACACATATATAGGGTGTAATGATCAGGTCAGGGTAATTGGCATACCCATCCCTTTTTTTTTGTCTTTTTGAGACAGGGTCTCCCTGTAGCCCCACCTTTCCTAGAACTCACTATGTAGACCAGGCTGGCCTCGAGCTCACAGATATCCACCTGCCTCTGCCTCCTGTATACTGGGATTAAAGGTGAGCACCAACATACCCAGCTTACCCATCGCTTCTAATATTCATCATTTCTTTGTGGTCAGAACATTCAAGAATTCATGGTTCTAGCCATTTTGAAACACACAATGAATTGTTGCCTACCACTGTTTCCTTGCTGGGCTATTGAACATTAGAAGTTAATCATCTTATCCTACTGTACCCCTGTACCTCTTAACTGTCCCCTCTCCACCTCTCACCCCCTTGAACTTCCCAGCCTTTAGGAACCACTCTTCTATTCTCTGCTCTGAGACCAGTTTTTTAAAGATCCCATACATAAGTGAGAACATGCACTGTTTGTCTTTCAATTGTCAGACAGTGTCTGACAATTCACTGACTAGAATTTCTTCTAGGCTCATTCAGTTGCCATGTTTCTTTATCTAACCATGGCTGGAGACCTTAGGCTGACTCCATGTGTTGGTGGCTGTTGTGAGCAGTGCTACAATAGACATAGGATGTGAAGTTGTCTCTACAACTCTCTCCTTGCCATATGGACCCAGAAGTATACTCCCTAGATCATTTGATATAGTTTTAATTAAAATAGTTTAAACTTTTATTTATATTTATTTATTTATTTGTTCTGTGTATATGTGTGTGTGTATGTGTGTGTGTGTGTCTGTGTGTGTGTGCACATGCTCACATGTGCCCGCCATGGTATGCATGTGGAGATCAGAGGACAGCACGGGGAATTGGTGTTCTCCTCTTACTACATGGGTACTGGGGATTGAACACAGGTTGCAAGTCTTGGTGACAAGTCCCTTTATCTACTGAGCCATTTCACAGGTCCCATTTCTAGATTTTTAAGTTAAGATTTATTTATTTTATTATTTTATTTAATGTATATATATGTCTGGGCCAGAGTGTAGGTATGTGCACCATTTGAGTGCAGGTGTCCAAGGTGACCAGAAGGGGGAGTTGGAGTGCCTGGAACTGGAATTATAGGCAGTTGTAAGCTGGCCATTTGGGGTCCTGGGAACTGATCCTGGGTTCTCTGTAAGAGCAACAAGTGCTCTTGACTGCCGAGCCATTTCTCTAGCTCTCTATTTCTGGGTTTTCCTAGGAAAACCCATTCTATTTCCTATGGTGTCTATTCTAATTTACATTTGCATTAATCGTGCATGCATGTTTACTGGTATCTGTTATTTTCTTTAATAGCCTTTTTATTTTTTTTTAAATAAAAGGAAGAGTTTATTTGAGCTTATTATTGAAAGTTCCAGGGAATTAGAGTCCATCGTGGTGGGGAGGCATGGTGGCAAGAGTTGGAGCAGAAAGCTGAGGTTCACATCTTCCAGTGAATACAGGAAGGAGAGGGAGAGGGAGAGGGAGAGGGAGAGGGAGAGAAAGAGACAGAGAGAGAGAGAAACTGGAGTCACGCAAGGCTTGGTGAACTCTCTAAGCCCACCCCCAGTGACATACTTCCTCCAGCATGGCCATGCCTTCTAAGACCCCCCAGAAGAGTACCAACAACTGCGGACAAAATATCTGAATACTTGAAGTCTATGGGGGACTTTCTCATTCAAAGCACCACATTCCATTCCCTGGCCCCCATAAGCTCATGAACATAGAAAATGAAAATGCCTTTAGTCCAGCCTTAAAAGTCCCCATAGTCTTTACCAGTCTTAATACGATTCAAAAGTCTATAGTCCAAAGTCTCTTCTGAGACCCAGGCCAATCTCTTAACTGTAAGCTCCTATTAAATCAAAAGACAAATTACATACTCCCAATATACAGTGGAACTGAATACACATTCTCATTCCAAAAGGGAGGAATAGAGGCATAGTGAGGAAATACTGGACCAAAACAAGACTGAAAACCAGCAGGGAAAGCACCAAGTCCAGTAGCTCCACCTCAGACTTCTGGGACTTTACTTCTAAAGGGCTTAGATAGCTCAGCTCTTCCAGCTTTTTGTGCAACATACATTTCTTTCTTAGGCTGGTCCTATTTCACTCCTTGTATGTAGCTCTCCTTGGCATATATCTCACAGCTCTGGCATCTTGAATGTCTTCTTGGGGTCTTCACTGCTGACCAGGCTTCACCTTCACAGCTTCATGCAAAGGCCTATCATGGCCTCCTTTATCTAGGGATGCCCCTGCTACACTCTGCCTGGCCTCCGTGGCTCTCTGAAACCGTGAAGGAAGAACTGACAACCCCTTCACTCATGCATCCTTCATGGCTCTAAAGCCAGCACCACGTGAATGAAATTGCCGAATTTGGCTGCAAATTTGGGATGGACTCTGGCCTACTTAAAACAACATTCACAGCTTTTCTTCCCTGGACTTGGAGTAGAAAACCCATTCAGTATTTTCCTTTAAACCTAGCACTTGGGAGGCAGAGGCAGGCAGATCTTTGTGAGTTCAAGGGCAGCCTGGTCTACACAGTGAGTTCTAGGACAGCTGGAGCTACAGGGAGACCCCGTCTCAAAAAGACCAAAAAAAAAAAAAAAAAGTTGAAGGCTTAACT
>VZQC01008136.1:217935-317935 GCA_009823505.1 Rhizomys pruinosus
CTTGGGAGGCAGAGGCGGGCAGATTGCTGTGAGTTCAAGGCCAGTCTGGTTTACATAGTGATTTCCAGGATAGCTGGAGCTACAGGGAGACCCTGTCTCAAAAAGACTGAAAAAAAAAAAAAAAGAAATCAAGTTTCTGAAAAGTCTAGAAATAAAACACCACAAGATGCAAACTAATGGGACTCATTTCAAGGACTAAAAAGAACTGAGAGAACAAATCAAAGTTATTCTTCAACACCTGACCTTAAGTTGCAGCCCCATTCTGTTCTGCACCCAATCAGGCCACTGAGAAACTTGATATCCAGGGAGTCTTGAGGTTTCATTGAGGTCTTTTTTTTAGGAGGCATACAGGAGAGGTAGTGGCTAAATAGAAGTTATCTGAAAGTTGCTAGAGGATTTTTTTTTTCTTCTCTAGAGTAAGGTTTTGGCAATAAGGGAGAAGTAGGATGGGAGTATGGAATGATTACTGTGTCCAAGGGCTTGCACACACCAGCTCATCATTCTACCACAGTCCTGAGGGGGGTGATGGTGCTGTCTGTATTCTACAAGTGGGAATGATGCTTTGAGAGGCCCAGCACCTTTAAGAGCCCTCAGTATATTAGTTGCTATTGTAGTTTCTGTGGCCAAATACTTGACAAGAAGCAATTTAAGGGAGGAAGGGTTTATTTGGATTCACAGTTGGATGGTACAATCCATCACGTGGGAAGGCATGCTGGCAGAATGGTTAGGCCAAGAATGGACAGAAAGTGAGGCTAGGTTATAAAACCTTAAGGCTCCCCACCCCACCACCACACCAGTGACCCACTTCTTCCAGTGAAGCTCCATCTCCTAAAGGTTACACAACTTTCCAAAACTGTGCCAGAGTTGGGGACTAAATGTTGAAATGTGATTCTACTGGGGACGTTTCGTATTTAAGCCACACGAAGGTAGCAGGTGGTAGACCTGAGGTTTGAACCCTGTCTAATTCTAAAGCCCATGGAAATGGAGTCCTAGTATATTATTTTTTCTTCCTCAGGTGAAAATTGTTGAGAAATGATAAATAAACAGAAGAACAAGTGTGTTAGCTTGTCCAGTCCCTGAACTTCAATACTGTTTTACCACATGTGAATAAAGCTACAAAACACAATCTGAACAATTTATCAAATACTCCTTCCCCTAAGAGCAGACAGAAAACAATAACGCAAAATTATAACACAGACACTAGCAAAACTGTCCTCAAATTGTTGCCCATATGCTGAGAAGACCTATTGTGCAGTTCTGAGCAGTTTTGGGTTTTCTGGGTCTAGTTCACTAACTCCTGCAGTCATGGTGGGAGGGTTTATGAAAGAAAGAGGTCCTGGGAGATAGAAGATGCAGGCATAATGACAGTTTTGAAAAATGGAAAGATACTGAAAACTGAAAACAAATATCTGTTGGAAGAGATTTTAATTTCCTTATAAAATAATGAAGGAAATACCAGGAGAAAATAAATCTATAATGATAGAAAGGTAATAGAATCAAGAGCAGTGAGCTGTTCAGGTTTGTAAACAAAAAACCGTGCCAAAAAATCTGATATCTGCTCACTGATGAAATTATAAAATTAGTGAATGAAGGAAAAAAATGAATTTAATACATTTGGATTTTTGGTAACACACAGGAGAGAGGTGCAAAAGCCCAGATGAGCTGATGTAACATTTTAGAAAAATAGTTTACATGGGTTTGGACTGTAATTTTCTTTTTTCTTTCTAAAAAACAGATTTTTAAATTTATGTGTGTGTGCCTGTGTGCATGTATGTGTGGCACATATGTACAGCTGTTAGCAGAGGCAGCACAAGTCATTAGATCCCCTAGACCTGGAGTTACAAGTGGTTGTGAGCTGCCTGATGTGGGTGCTAGAATCTGAACCCAGTTCCTCTGCAGGAGCGGCCAGTGCAGTGATGGTCTTATCCAGGAGCCATCTCTCCAGTGCAGTGATGCTCTTATCCAGGAACCATCTCTCCAGTGCAGTGATGCTCCTGTCCAGGAGCCATCTCTCCAGTGCAGTGATGCTCCTATCCATGGAGTCATCTCTCCAGTGCAGTGGTGCTCCTATCCAGGATCCATCTCTCCAGTGCAGTGGTGCTCTTATCCAGGAGCCATCTCTCCAGTGCAGTGATGCTCTTATCCAGGAGCCATCTCTCCAGTGCAGTGGTGCTCTTATCCAGGAGCCGTCTCTCCAGTGTAGTGATGCTCTTATCCATGGAGTCATCTCTCCAGTGCAGTGATGCTCTTATCCAGGAGCCGTCTCTCCAGTGCAGTGATGCTCTTATCCAGGAACCATCTCTCCAGCGCAGTGATGCTCTTATCCAGGAGCCATCTCTCCAGTGCAGTGATGCTCCTATCCAGGATCCATCTCTCCAGTGCAATGATGCTCTTATCCAGGAGCCATCTCTCCAGTGCAGTGATGCTCTTATCCAGGAGCCATCTCTCCAGTGCAGTGGTGCTCTTATCCAGGAGCCATCTCTCCAGTGCAGTGATGCTCTTATCCAGGAGCCATCTCTCCAGTGCAGTGATGCTCTTATCCAGGAGCCATCTCTCCAGTGCAGTGGTGCTCTTATTCAGGAGCCATCTCTCCAGTGCAGTGATACTCTTATCCAGGAGCCGTCTCTCCAGTGCAGTGGTGCTCTTATCCAGGAGCCATCTCTCCAGTGCAGTGATGCTCTTATCCAGGAGCCATCTCTCCAGTGCTGTGGTGCTCTTATCCATGGAGTAATCTCTCCAGTGCAGTGGTGCTCTTATCCAGGAGCCATTTCTCCAGTGCAGTGATGCTCTTATCCAGGAGCCATCTCGCCAGTGCAGTATGCTCTTATCCAGGAACCATCTCTCCAGTGCAGTGGTGCTCCTAACCAGGAGCCATCTCTCCAGTGCAGTGATGCTCTTATCCATGGAGTCATCTCTCCAGTGCAGTGATGCTCCTATCTAGGATCCATCTCTCCAGTGCAGTGATGCTCTTATCCAGGAGTCACCTCTCCAGTGCAGTGATGGTCTTATCCAGGAGCCATCTCTCCAGTGCAGTGATGCTCTTATCCAGGAACCATCTCTCCAGTGCAGTGGTGCTCTTATCCAGGAGCCATCTCTCCAGTGCAGTGATGCTCTTATCCAGGAGCCATCTCTCCAGTGCAGTGGTGCTCCTATCCAGGATCCATCTCTCCAGTACAGTGATGCTCTTATCCAGGAGCCATCTCTCCAGTGCAGTGATGCTTTTATCCAGGAGCCATCTCTCCAGTGCAGTGGTGCTCTTATCCAGGAGCCATCTCTCCAGTGCAGTGGTGCTCTTATCCTTGGAGTCATCTCTCCAGTGCAGTGGTGCTCCTATCCAGGAGCCATCTCTCCAGTGCAGTGGTGCTCTTATCCAGGAGCCATCTCTCCAGTCCTAGGATTTTCTTAAAAATTAGTTTTAGCAGGGCTGGAGAGATGGCTCAGTGGTTAAAAGCACTGACTGCTCAGAGCTCCAACTGCTCTTGCAGAGGACCTGGGTTCGATCCCCAGCACCCACATGTCATGCAATATCCCAACATTGACCTGTGGCCTCCACATGCTTAAAGGAACTCTTATGACAGAGCCTTTGTGTGTGTGTGTGTGTATATTTATGTGTACATGTGTATATGAGCATGTGTATAATGTATGTGTGTGTACACATGCACATATGTATGGTATATGCATGTGTGCACACATGTATGTGTGCATATGTGTACATGTGTGTATGAGGCATATGTACTTGTACACATGAATGTAATCCATGTGCATATGTATGATATGTGTGTATATGTGTGTGTATGTCTGCTTGTATGTTCAGGTGCATGTAGAGGCCACAGGTCAATGTTGGGATATCTTCTTCTATTGCTCTGCATCCCATTTTGAAAGCAGGACTCTGATTGAACCTAGAGTTCCCAGTTTCCCAGTACTGGAGTCACAGGAGTGGGCTACCATGCCCTGCTTTTATTTGGGTATTGGGGATACAAATTTGGGTCTTTGTGCTTGTATAGCTCAAGCCATCTCCCCAGTATTGATACCTTTTTGTTTCAACTGTATCCTGTGATGGTTTGATAATAGATGGGGTGATCTCTTTAATGGTGAAATACTCAAAGGTTCTGTTGGTCAACCAGGAAATGCACAAAAAAATGCTCTTAGAGACCTTGGGCTGCATGTTTAGAGTCATACTACAATGCCGAAAGCAAATGATGGCTCGTAGTTTCAAAAGTAATTTTTAAAGATTATTATTGAGGGGCTGGAGAGATGGCCTAGCGGTTAAGAGCGCCGACCACTTTTACGGAGGACCCGGGTTCGATCCCCAGCACCCACATGGTGGCTGAGAACCATTTGAAACTCCAATTCCAGGAGAACTCCAGTTCCAGGGGAATCTGACACCCTCTTCTGACCTCCGCAGCATTGCATGACATGGGTGCACAAACTTGCATGCAGACAGTACATTCATACACATACAGAAATAAAAAAAATGAAAATAAAGATTATTATTGAATTTTGATATGTAAATAAGGGTGCCGGCTAGGCTATAAATTAGTAAAATAGAAAACAGTTGTTATATTAGTTACATTTTTCTATTGCTGTGACAAAACACCATGACCAAAGCAACTTTGTCAATTTCTCATTCCTCAATTAATGTTTCCTCTACCCAGGTGTGGCAAGTTGACAACTGAAGCTGCCCAGCACAGTTGTTCTGTTTTCTTCTTATAAAACAGAATGGAGGGGCCTGGGGGGATGACTCAGTGGGTAAGAGCACTTGCTGTGCAGGCATGAGGAACTGAGTTTGGATCTCAGGACACACACAGAAAGATGGGCGTGGCTGTGTCCACAACCTCAGCAGTGTTGAGTGCGGAGACAGGAGGATCACTGGGGTTTGCTGTCTGCCAGCCCAGCTTCAGTCTCAGTGAAGCACTTTGTCTTGAGGGAATGAGGTGGAGAGTGATATTTCGAGGACACCTGATGTCTTCCTATGGCCTCCTCGTGTGCGTGTGTGTGTGTGTGTGTGTGTGTGTGCGCGTGCGTGTGTGTGCATGTGTGTGTGTGTGTGTGTACAAACTCAATGTTGTTCCTTATGTACCTTCTAACCTTCTACCTTTCCTTTGTGTCAGGATCTCCCACTGGTCCAGAACTTCAGTAACCAGATTAGGCTAGCTGGCCAGGCTGGGCTCCCCCAGTCTCCGCCTCCTTTGTCATCTTTGCTGGGACTACAGACTCATTCCACCATGGGTTCTGGGGATCTGAACTCAGGTTCTAGGTCTTCAAGCTTACAAGGCAAGTACTTTGTGAATCCCTGTTCCCCCAGTTTTCTGTTGGTAAATACATACAACATAACACTTACCATCTTAATTATATTTAGTGGAATTAAATGCATTTATATTGTTCTGCAACAGTCAGCACCATCCACTTCTAGACCTTCCACCCTTTTTTTGGGCAGTTCATTTGAAACTCTGTAATTATTAAAGAACTCCTTTCTTCTTCTGTTCCCCAGTTCTTGGCAACCACTATTTTATTCTGTGTCTTATGAAAAGGACTCATCTATGCACTGTGTAAATGGAAACATGTAAATAATGTATGTGTTTTTATCTGACTTCAATCAATACAGTACTTTCATGATTCATCAGTGATGTAGCATGTTTGTGTCCTGGGGACCAAATCTGGGACCTCATGCATGCTGGGAAAATGCTCTGCCACTGAGCTACCCTCAATCTGGATTTCCTTCCTTTTAAAGATTGCATATACATATAATATTCTGTTGCATATATATATATCTATACATACTTTATTTATTCATCTGTGGATGGTCAGGTTGGTTCTTTCCACCTTTTATATTGTAAATAATGATGCTGTGAACATTGGTCTACAAATATCTGTTGAAAATTTTCCTTTTCCTTCTTTTGGGTTATTTATCAAGAAGTGAATCTGGTGGATCATATAATAATTCTCAGTTTAATATTCTGTTTCTATTCTTTAATTTGTATGTTTAATTGGTAATTTTATTATCCATATATTATATGGTAATTCTATGTTTTTCTACAACAGATAAAACTTTTATATCCCAGAAGTAATGGTCAAGGATTCCGATTTTTCTTTTAAAAATTTAAAAATTACATTTAATTATTTAGTGCACGCGCTCGTGCATGCACGCATGCACTAAATAATTAAATGTGTGTGTGCACAGATGTGAAAGTCAGTGGAAAACTCAAAGGAGTCAGTTCTTTCCCTCTACTGTGTGGGCCCCAGGGATTGAACTCAGGTTGTCAGGCTTGTAGGCAAGGGCCTTAACCCACTGAGCCATTTCATGGGCCCAAAGATCCCCTGTCTCTGTCTCCTGTTCCCTGTGAGTCTCTGTCTGTCTGTCTGTCTGTCTTCTTGTAGTCACCTATCCAGGTGACGATGAAGTGGCCATCTCATGAGGTTTTGGCTTGAATTTCCTTATGACTAATTTTCTTGTTATTTGCTTATTTGCCATTTTTATGTTCTTTATTGAGACGTCTTTGGTGCTTTAAAAATTGGGTTGTTGGGGCTGGGGAAGTAGCCCAGATGGCATAGTGGTCGCTTACCCTCCACAAGCTAGATCTCTAGCACTGCACGAGCTGGATATGGGATTACATGCCTATAATCCGACCACTTGGGAGGAGGAGGCAGGAGGATAAGAAGTTCAATGTCATCACTGAGGCCAGCCTGGGCTCATAAGACTCTGTGTTAAAAAAAAAGCTTGTTTATTTGCTATTGAACAGTAAGAATTCATTACATATTTTGGATATTAACTTCCTATCAGTTTTATGACTTGCAAATACTTTCTCCTGTTTTGTAAGTTGTTTTCACTCAGTCGACAGTGTCCTTTGATGCAGAAAGATTTTAATTTTGATGAAGTACAAACCGTTTATTTTTTCCTTTCGTTGCCTATGGCTTTTTGTATCTTATCCAAGAAACCATTGCCAAATCCAGTGTTGCGCAGATTTATCCTTATTTTTTTTTTAATAATAATGTTATACTTTTAACTCTTTGATTTATTTTGAGTTAAATTTATTTATTTATTTATTTATTTATTTATTTATTTGAGACAGGGTCTCCCTGTAGCCCCAGCTGGCCTGGAACTCACTCTGTAGACCAGGCTGGCCTTGAACTCACAGAGATCCACCTGCCTCTGCCTCCCAAGTGCTAGGATTAAAGGTGTGTACCACCATGCCTGGCTTAAAGACAGTTCTTACCTGACATGTGGGTGCTGGGAATTTAACCCGGGTCCTCTGCAAGAGCAGTTTAGTGCTTTTAATCACTGAGCCATCTCTCCAGCCCCGATTGATTTTTATTTTACGAATAACAGTGTTCTGCCTGAACAAATGTAAGTGCAACGTGTGTATGCAATGCCCATAAAGGTCAGAAGAGGGCATTGGATTCCCTTGCAACTGGATTTATGGACAGGTGTGAGCTCCCATGTAGGTGCTGGGAACTGAACTGGGGTCCTCTGTGAGAGTAGTCAGTGCTCTTAACTACTGAGCCATCTGTTCTCCAGCCCCTTGAATTAACATTTGTGTATGTTGTAAGGTAAAAGTACAGTTTCATTCTTTGGCCTATGAATATCCAGTCTTCCTAGCAAAATTTGAGGTACAGACTACTTTCCCTGTCACACTGAACGGCCTCAGTAAATTTGTCAAAAAAATCATTTTACCAGTGGCTGAAGATGTGGTTCATTGGTACAGTGATTACTTTGCACACAGAAGGTACTGGGTTCAATTCCGAGCACTGCAGAACTATCATTTGGTCATAACATGTGAGGGCTCCCTTCTGCACCTTCTGCCCCGTTGGTCTTTATATCTTCTTTAGAGCAAGCACCACAGTTTTGATTACTGAAGACTTGGAATGAGTTTTGAATAAGTATGAGATCTCTAACTTTGTTTCTTTTCAAGATTGCTTTACTTGTTCAGGTTCTCTTGAGAGTCCATAAACATTTTGGGTTGAGTTTAATATTTATTTATTAAATTAATTAATTTTATGTGTATGAGTGTTTTGCTTACATGCATTTAAGTACACCCATGTCATGCAATGTCCACAGAGGTCAGAAGAGGTTTTTAGATATTGGATTCCCTGGAATTAGAGTTATGGATAGTTGTTAGCTGCCATGTGGGTGCTGGGAACTGAATCTGGGTCCTCTGGAAGAACAGCTCTGCTTTAACTGCTGAGCCATCTCTCTATCCACTGAGTATTCTTTAAATAGAAAATCTTGTATATATTCTTTGACAATTTCATACATGTAAAAAATGTTTCTTGATCATTTGTACCCCAACTTCCTCTTTCTATTTCCCCCCTTCCCCAGGCATCTCTAACTATTCCCTCCCATTCCCCCCTTGTACCCTAACATTTCTCCCTAACTTCTTTGTGTCCTCGCCTATTTTTGTTGTTGTTAATAACTCACTGAGTCTGAGCCCAGTTACTGCTGTTGGTTGGAATGTTGACCGATTTTATGGGCTTGACTTATGCAGGGAACCATAGCTGCAGTGACTAGGTGTGATTGCCATGCAGGGAACCGTAGCTGCAGTGAGTGACCAGGTGCGATTGCCAGGCAGGGAACCATAGCTGCAGTGAGTGACTAGGTACAATGGCCATGCAGGAAACCATAGCTGCTGTGGGTGACTGGGTGCAGTGGCCATGCAGGTAACCATAGCTGCAGTGAGTGACTAGGTGCAATGGCCATGCAGGGAACTGTAGCTTCAGTGAGTGACTAGGTGCGATTGCCATGCAGGGAACCGTAGCTGCAGTGAGTGACTAGGTGCAATTGCCAGGCAGGGAACCATAGCTGCAGTGAGTGACTAGGTGCAATGGCCATGTAGGGAACCATAGCTGCTGTGGGTGACTGGGTGCAGTGGCCATGCAGGTAACCATAGCTGCAGTGAGTGACTAGGTGCAATGGCCATGCAGGGAATTGTAACTTCAGTGAGTGACTAGGTGCGATTGCCATGCAGGGAACCGTAGCTGCAGTGAGTGACTAGGTGCAATGGCCATGCAGGGAACCATAGCTGCAGTGAGTGACTAGGTGCGATTGCCATGCAGGGAACTGTAGCTGCAGTGAGTGACTAGGTGTGATTGCCATGCAGGGAACCGTAGCTGCAGTGAGTGACTAGGTGCAGTGGCCATGCAGGGAACCATGGCTGCAGTGAGTGACTAGGTGCCAATGGCCATGCAGGGAACCGTAGCTGCAGTGAGTGACTAGGTGCGATGGCCATGCAGGGAACCGTAGCTGCAGTGAGTGACTAGGTGCAGTGGCCATGCAGGGAACCATAGCTGCAGTGAGTGACTAGGTGCCGATGGCCATGCAGGGAACCGTAGCTGCAGTGAGTGACTAGGTGTGATTGCCATGCAGGGAACCGTAGCTGCAGTGAGTGACTGGGTGCAGTGGCCATGCAGGGAACCATAGCTGCTGTGGGTGACTAGGTGTGATGGCCATGCAGGGAACCGTAGCTGCAGTGAGTGACTAGGTGCCGATGGCCATGCAGGGAACCGTAGCTGCAGTGAGTGACTAGGTGCGATGGCCATGCAGGGAACCGTAGCTGCAGGGAGTGACTAGGTGCAGTGGCCATGCAGGGAACCATAGCTGCAGTGAGTGACTAGGTGCCGATGGCCATGCAGGGAACCGTAGCTGCAGTGAGTGACTAGGTGTGATTGCCATGCAGGGAACCGTAGCTGCAGTGAGTGACTGGGTGCAGTGGCCATGCAGGGAACCATAGCTGCTGTGGGTGACTAGGTGTGATGGCCATGCAGGGAACCGTAGCTGCAGTGAGTGACTAGGTGCCGATGGCCATGCAGGGAACCGTAGCTGCAGTGAGTGACTAGGTGCCGATGGCCATGCAGGGAACCGTAGCTGCAGTGAGTGACTGGGTGCAGTGTCCATGCCACGTCCTGCAGACTGTTTCACAGTTCTCCTCCTCTCCACTCTCCAGCTCTCGCATTCTTCCCACCCTTCTTTTGAGATGTCCCCTGAGCGTTGGGTGATATGGATTTTGCATTTAGAGCTGAGCACTTAATAGACATTTATTTTCGGTGCTTTGACCAATTATGAGTCTGCATTAACTGCTGCCCACCACAGAGAGAAACTTCTCTGGCCAAAATTGAGAGCAGTACTAGATAGAGGGCTGTTATGGTTTGGATCTTAAGAATCCAGATTTATTTATGTTTTATGTGGATGTGTGTTTGCCTACATGTATGTGTGTAGTACATGTATGTACATGTAGTACATGTGTACCTGGCACTGATGCCAACAAAGGCCAGAAGAAGGCTTTGGATTTCCCGGAACTGGAGTCATAGATAGTTATAAGTCACCATGTAGGTGCTGGGGACTGAGCGTGGTCCTCTGTAAGAGCAGCAGTACTTTTAACTCCTGAACCATCTCCCCAGCCCCTATGGTTCAGATCTTAAATACTCACCTAAAACTCACATGCTGAATGTTTCATTCCCTGAAGGTGCTGTTGGGTGGTGATAAAAACTGCAGGATGTGGTATTTGGAAGAGGGAAGTTTGGTCACTGGGTGTATGTCCTGGAAAGGGACATTGGAGTGCTGAGGCAGCAAATTTCCTGTTCTCTGCCTCTAGCCCAGCATGAGGGGAGCATCGACTGTACCTTGCCACAGGCCCAAAGTGATGGTGATGCCGAGACACCATGAACGGATCGATCCACCAGTGGAGGGACTCTGGATAGGCTGCCTAGCGTTCAGTGGATGAACTTGCACTGAGGAATGGCCGGGGAGGTACATTTGGCACAATAGACCCAACGCAAGTGACAGAATGTATGCATGAATTCCAGATGGGGGGAGCCGTGGGAGGGTGCCAATGGAGAACGGGATATAAAGGTGATTAAGACTGATTGGGATGTTATGTATGAAATCCACAAAAATTCAATAAGACATTTACAAAAAAGGGTCACTAAACTATTGCCTCAGTAAAGATCGATGAGTGGCCACCACAAACCAAACATTGCAAAGTGACACACAATTGAATGAGACAAGGCCACTTCAAAAAATTAAAAATGACATTTTTTGTATGTGTATATGGTATGCCTGTACCACACTGTGTGTGTGTATAGGTCAGAGGTTGACGTGGGGAATTGTCTTCCTCCATCTCTCTCCACCTTATATACTAGGTAGAGTCTCCCACTTGAACTCGGGCTGTCTGATTTGGCTAGTCTAATTAGCCAGTTTGGGAAGGGGGTTCCCTGTCACTGCCTTCTGCTCTCTGGGGTTACAGGTAGGCTGCCACATCCATTCAGCATTTATTTGAGTGTTGGGGGTCTGGACACTGTGTGTATGTGTGTGTGTTTGTGTGTATATGTGTGTGTAGGAGGCATGTGGAGGTCAGAGAACAGCTTGCAGGAGTGGGTTCTTTTCTTCTCTCATCTGTGTCCTGGGGATCAGGCTTTGCAGCTAGCACCTTTACCCACTGAACCATCCCTTCAGCTCCCAATGAGTTTAATTAGGTTTGTTTATAGGAGCCTCAGTAAGGTGTTATTTACGGAAGCATGGGCAGCTTTCTGAAGAAGCTACAGACTGAAGAAAATGTAAGAACAGGGCTTTTGTGGGAAGAATTGGGTGGAAAAAGATGCCAACAGCCACACCCGAGGAGCAGCAATTACCATACTATTTAATGAGCTAAAATGCCCTTCTTGGCTGTTAACTGTATAGTTTGGATAATATGAAATTTTTCTCAGGAGGACTGTTTGTTGTAGGCGACAGTCTGGTTAGGTAACTGTTTCTGTGGCCTCTTTCACATCCCCCATCCACACGCCCCCACATGCAGTGTGGGTGGTGGCAGGGACAGTATAGTGGGTCCCAGAGGCCATATTACCTTAGTAATTTTCTGGAAGCACTCAGCTCACAGACACGGAACTGCAGTTTACAGGAAGCCATCTGTCTTTCTCAAAACAGTTCAGAAAAGGAATCTATTTTCTTTAATATAAATCCTCGTTGTCTTGTGATGTATAAATCACCCCTTCGAAAGAAACCCTCTGTGGTATCAATTCAAGGCATTCTCTCAAAACACCATCCCTCAGCACAGCTCTTCTATGGGAGATAATCCTTAGTGGCTGCCGAAAAGGCAAAATTGATCCCACTTTTCAGCAAGCTTTTCATCTAAAGTCCGCACCATTGTCATTTATCAATTAGGATGGCTCATCAGGATCAGTACCACCTTGCAGAGTCAGGGTGGAGTCATTTGGTTATGAAGATCTACAAGGATACAGTGATTAGAGTGCCTTTAAAGGAAGCTGCTCTGAATCACAAATGTATTTTAAGCATCTCTTTACAGGATGAGGTGGAGCTATTGTCAGCTGGGTCATTTCCATAAACTTGTATCTCTCTGAGGTGACAGATTCATATCAAGGCCATCTCTGTGTGCAGTCTAGTTTTGGGGAGGTGGCAAACAGTGATAATGTCCTTTCTAGAGTCCTAATGGTCTCCATTAACCCGTGAGATTTGCATCTCTAACCACTGTGTGCCATGGTGGGTGCTTCATGGGAGCTGCTTTCTCCCGTGTTGGCGATGAATGACGTGAGCCCCCTGGGAGTCATGCCCCCCTCCCTTGTGCACATATCAACATCTGCCTGGTTGGCGCTGGATGGGAGGGGATTTATAAAACCCTGATCTTGTGCCCTAAAGCAGGACAGACTCAAGGTGCTATTTGTGCTCCAGAGTTACCTTTAAGATTGTGTGGAAGACAGATTTTACCTGAAAGTTTCCTATTGCGTGATTCCAGCTTCATTCTTTCCTCCACACTTCTCCCCAGAGCACTCCCTCCATAAATCACTTGGACATAAATCCCAGTCTCAGTGCTGGTTTTGAGGAGATGCAACTTAACCAGGTCCAACTGAAGCTGACCCAAATACCTTGCAGGGAGTTATTTGTACTAGGCAGCTGTACTGTGGTCCTGAGGTTCCGTTTAAATGCACCCTTAAGGAAACTGCTGCATCTTTCTTTGTTCTTAATGACTTTGCTCTGTGTATAACATTCTTGATTGAATCTTTGGCCCTAAACCTCTTGTTGCCTGCAGCAGACATGAACTGGGTGTTTCTGATGAGTTAAATCTCCCCTGGAAACTCCGAGTTGCTTTGGTTCCTTGGATGGCTTTCTCAGGCCTTAGAAGTCAGCTTGCTTTCAAAGTTTGCCCTTTCATTGAGCACTGGGAAAAACATACCAAAATGAGGTAGGATGCAGAAATTGCCCGTGAAGTGTCATGGCCCATACATGACATAGCTCTCAGCTGGGGAAGTCATTTGAGGATGGGTGTAGCAACGATGTTTTGATGAGCAGGTTTGAACCGAGCCTAGGAGACTGTCTGGCTCAGGCTGGAAAAGACTGAGCCATTCTGCTGGCAGCTTTTGTGACCACACATGGCAGTATCTCCTTTATTACAGAGGATCCTCAAAAGGGGTACATGGTAGAAATGAACTTCTGGGGCCACTGAGATGGTTCAGTGGGTGAGTATGACTGTTGCCAGGCCTAACGAGCTGAGTCTGATCCTGGGCCCACATGGTAGAAGAGAGAACCAACTTCTGAGAGCTGGGCTCTGACTGCCACATATGTGCTCCTCGGCCCCTAAATACATAATAAATAAATAAATAAATAAATAAATAAATAAATAAATAAATGAAAAGTTAAAAAAAAAAAACCCTGTTCTACTCCCATGGTGTTAACTGAGCCTTGGGCTTGTTCTGGCAAGCATACACTTTCAGGTCTATTTTCCTTTTTGTTGCTGAAAATGCCCCTGTCCAGGCCTTTCTTTCCAGGAAACTCTTTGCAAGCACACATATTATGACCCTGGATAAAAGCACAGCCCTGCTGTGCTTGGTGGTGTCAGTTTATAATCCCAGTTATTTGGGAGATTGAGACAGAAGGATCTCAAGTTCACTTTGGGTTCCAGAGTGAGCTCAAGGCCAGCTTGGTCTATAGAGTAAGACCCTGGTTCAAAAACCAAGTCAGGAGTGGTGGCACACGCCTTTAATACTAGCACTTGGGAGGCAGAGGGAGGAGGATCTCTGTGAGTTCAAGGCCAGCCTGGTCTACAGAGTGAGTTCCAGGACAGCTGGAGTCACAGGGAGACCCTGTCTCAAAAAGACCAACAAAACAAAACAAAACAAAACAAAACAAAACAAAACAAAACAAAACCAAAACCACCAAACCAACCAACCAACTAAAACAAAACAGAAAATAATGGCCATAACTCTCAAATTCTTTCTAGCTTATTTGACTCTTTGATGAAAGGCTTTGTTAGTTAGGATTTTTTTTTTTTAATTGTGACATAATACCCTAGAAAAGGCTAGAGAGGATGACTGAATAGTTAAGAACACTGGCTGCTCTTGCAGAGGACCCAGGTTCCATTCCCAGCACCCACATGGTGGCTAACTGTTTGCAACTCCAGTTCCAGGGGATCCATCACACTCTTCTGGCCTCTATGGGCATTGCATGCATGAGGTCCTCATATACATGCAGGCAAAACACTCATACACAGAAATTAAAAAAATTAAAATAAATAAATTAAAAAAATACCCAAGAAAATCAACTAAGGGATGAAATAGTTATGTTTTAGTTACATTTCCTGTTCTGTGATAAAATATCCTGACAAAAACAAGTTAATGTAGAAAGGAGATTTAGACTCTTCTTTTGGCTTATAGTTTGAAGGCACAGTTACCATTGGTGGGGAAGTCGAGCTCATCGCATCGCTTCCACAGTCAGGAAGCGGAGAGATATGAATGCTGGTACTCAGTTTATTTCTCCATTTTATGCAGTCTGAGACCTCAAACCATAAAATGGTGCCACCCACATTCAGGGTGGGTCTTCTCATCTCAGTTAACCTAATCTAAGTAAAACCTGTCAGGCATGCCCAGGGGCAAGTGTCCCAGGTGATTCTAGATCCTGTCAAATTACCCATCAAAACTTATTTTGGATTTCAGTCCATGGGTAGCCCTGTTGCTATGGGTCTGGGTGAGGCAGAGTGTCATGGCGGACAGGATGTGGTAGCTGGTCCAGTGGAGTTGAGCTGCTTATTCATGATGGCCAGGAAGCAGAGAGACAGTGAGAGTGAGGACAAGATGCCTTTCAAAGACAGATCCTTAGGGACCCACTTCCCCCAATTAGACCCTGTCTCCTAGCTTCCATCACCTTCCAATAAAACCTTCAACTTATGCATTCACCAATGGATTTACCCATTGATTAGGTCAGAGTCCTTCAGATTTCATCAGATTCGTACCAACTCGGGACTTGACCCTTTCCTGGAAAACGCTTCTTATCCAAAGCACGATAGTCTCACAATCAAATTTATAGCAAGACACTTTACTTCTCTTGGAAACACAAAGAAATGGACAGAAATGTTTTCTTGCTGAAAACCAATAGCTCCTTGCAGCATGAATGGACCAAAAATCCCAATCAATCAGAAACTGGGAAAACAGAGTTAAATATTCTTTGTACTTGTGCAGAATTCTGAAATGTAGAACCTGACCACATGGAAATTTGTCTTCTTAGAGAACCCAGAACCCAAGTGCTCCCCAAGACCCACAAATAGCATCTATTAATGACAGTTTGCAGCCCAGATGAATATTCCAGGGAAGTCCAGGGTCTTGTTTATTCCAGTGGGTGCAGTTGCACGCTGAAGAGCCAATAAAGTTCCATCTCCTTCATTCTTTATTCTGCAGAAGAATATCTGTTGTTCAGACTCATGTCTTTAGGGCCATTGTGAATGTACTTCTTCAAGCCCATTTTGCTTCCTGTCACCCCAAATTCAGCCATCAATCTCCTTCACTTCTGTGCCTCATCAGGAGCTGCTTCTGCTGCACCCTAGGCAGAGCCGTTGTTTATATGCTGTGTCTGCCACTTCTTTCTCAGCCCAGCAGGAAGTCGTCCTTTGCCTAAATGAGCCCCTTTCCCTCCCTCACCTCACCACCATTTTAGTATAACTCTCTCCTTCCAGATGACCCAGAGAGTCCATTGCCAGTTGTGTGGTGGAGGCTCAGCTCCTCCCAGAAGCAGTGCTTTTTTTTTCTTGGATTAAAGAAAAGCATCATAAGCCTTCTGAATTAATTAATTAATTTATATTTTATATGTAGGAATGTTTTGCCTGCATGTATGTAAGTGCACCTGTATTTCACAATGTCCTGGAAGCCAGAAGAGGGCATTCGATCCCCTGGAACTAGAGTTACAGACAGTTGTTAGCTGCCATGTGGATGCTGGGAACTGAACCCGATTCTTCCTGCAAGAGCAGGCAGAGCTCTTAACCACTGAACAATCTCTTCAGCCCTAATAGTAAACTTTCTGAAGTCTTGTGCTGGTTAGTTAGAGAAGATAGCTTTCTGTCACTCAGTTTATAGCCATGGTTTGAAGCATACACACTCTGTTATCAGTGCAGTCAAGTGTCCTGTGGGAGAATTTCCTTGAAATTCACGATAGCATCTTAAAGGAGTTTTTTTTCTTTGAGATAGGGCCTCACCATGTAGTCAGGCTGGCCTTTCTGCCTCAGCCTTCTGAGTGGAATTATAGGCATGTGACACCTCCCCTTTTCACTCAGGGAACCATCTTAACACTAAATGGTTTTAAAGGGAGACAAAGGGGTAAGGTAAAGTTATTATCTCTTTCTTTGTGTATGCTATTGTCTATCTATCATCTATCATCTATTTATGTATTTATCTCTATCAATCAATCATCTATCTACATTATGTATCCTTTATCTGTCACATCTATCTATCTATCTATATATCAATCATATTTTTAATTTTTTTTTCTGGAGACTGGGTTTCATGTATCCCAGGCTGGCTATGTACTCACTATATAACTGAGGATGACTGTGAATACTGTGTGTGTGTGTGTGTGTGTGTGTGTGTGTGTGTGTTATGGAATCAAGTTTCCTATGGGGTAATTTCCTTGAAATTCGCAAAAGCCACTTTCTACTCAGGACCCCACAGAACATTCTCCGAAGTTGACCACATACTGGGACACAGAAAAAAACCCTCAACAAATACAAAAAGATTGAACAGGTTCTAGAACTAAGCTACCATTTATTTTCGGACTTAGGAATTTTTGGTATTTGGGTAGAGGGTACGTGTGCATATTTTAGAGTAATATAAGATCAAAAGAATGAGGAAAAAACTAGTATGTCATGACATTATGTCTAACCACAGTATTTATTTTATGGGAGCTTCTTAGTATTTCTTATACAAGGCTGCTTGAGCTTTTGTCCAAGCCTTTTCTAAAATATTACACAGTAGTAAAAGTATCAGGCTGGTGTAACTTAGCTTTTCTGGATGCTTAACGACCATACTTAATGCCCATACCAATTTGGCTGACGGACTTAAGGGATAACTTTGTTCCTTGCCCTCAGAGGTCAACTAAGTCCCAGGGGACTATGCATGGGGGCATCTCTTGAAATGTCCTGCAAATGTGAGTCACCAGTCTTCCTGTGCAGGGAGGTCTTGGAGATCCACTAATGGGATTTCAGCCAGTGTCTAGTCTATAAAGAGGAAAGTCTTCTCATGCTTCAAAAAGGGAAGCCTGGTCTAGCAAGACCTGACTTTGTCCTCGAGTGGATGGAACTGGCAAATGAAAAGCCAAAAGGAGCCAGGGGCTCCCCCCCCGCTCAAAAAAAAGCACCCTCAGTGACCCTTGAGGACCAAATCCTCAACTGACCTTGAGAAAACAAAAACCTTGGTTAATCTGGGCTAACTGTGGGGCCTTAAACATCCAAAAGGAAAGTATAACCATAAAATAATAAATAGTCCTGAGAAATTGTACTTCAGGTATAAAACTAGAGAACTTAGTAAAAAGATAAAAGAGCACAGTTGTTTTGCCTGTCTTATTAGCAATTGAAGATATGATGTGGCTGCCACTGCTTCTGTCGCCCTTCTTCAAAGACGTGAGACACAGCTTTTCAACCTTCCAATATGGACTGAAGACTCATGTCTCTCCAAGAATCCTCCAAACCTTCAGTGCCAGATGGGGACTGCTGAGACATCCAACTTGAGGACTGAGCTACTACTGGGGTTTCAGCCTCTTCAGAGCATAGACTGCCATCATTGGACTACCCCGGCTGTATCATGAAGACCAGTACAGGAAGATCAAAACAGGACGCAGTGCTTACTGGACCTCATTTGGTGACCATGGGAAGGGAAAACCTCAGTGTGGAACACAAGGGCAGAACTGATGGTGGTTTGGTCTTGCCAAGGAGGAGCCTTCAAACATGACTTCTTTCAGCCTAATAAAGAAAAAAAATTTTAAGCTGAACATGCTAAAACCTATGATATATGTGACATGCATATATGCATATTTTGGAGTGACGCATATTGGAAGGAATAAAAACAAGAACAACAACAAGAACAACAGAAAGACTGCATTAAAGAACTGAAACTGTGAACTTCTGCTTGAAACAGTAAAGTTCTGAATTGAGAATTTTGAGAGAGACTGAGAAAAAGATGAAAAACATGTTTGGCAGAATGCATGAGCTCTGGTGGGGTGGGGGGCAGGAGGGGCATGGATCTATATTTTACTTGAAATTTTGTATGAAATGCATAAAGCTTCAATAAAAATTGGCTTTGAAAAAAATTCACAAAAGCATCCTGAAGGAGATTTTTTTTTTTATTTGAAACAACATCTCACAAGGCTGGTCTTGAGCTCATCCATCCTGTATGTATTTATGCATGCGTGCACGCAGGTGAATGTGCACATGTGCATGTGTGTGCAGAGGCCAGATGTTGACTTAGGATTCTTCCTCAATTGCTCTACACTTTGTTTTTTGAGATGGGGTCTCTCACTGAGCCTACGGCTTACTGGCTTGGAGAGGCTGGCTGTCTTGTGAGCTCCTCTCTCTGCCTCCCTAGTGCCTGGATTTCAGATGCACACTGCTGTGCTCAGCTTATTAAAATAATTTTATTTATTACTTTTATTTTTATTTTATGTGAATGAATGTATTGTCTGCATGTGTGTAAGTGCACGGTGTTGTGCAATGCCTGAGGAAGTCAGAAGAAGGCACTGATTGCATCCCTTGGAACTAGAGTTATGGATGGTTATTGGCTGCCTTGTGGGGGCTGGGAATCAAACCTGTGTCTTCTGCAAGAGCAGTCAGTGCTCCTAAGTGCTGAGCCCCAGGGCCAGCTTTTTTATGTGGGTGCTAGAAATCTAAACTCAGGTCCTCATGCTTGTATGGCAGACACTTGACTGACTGAGCCATTCCCCAGCCTGACCTTGAACTTCTGATCCTTCTGCCTCTACTTCCTGAGTCCTGGGATTATGGCATCCGCCAACATCAGACCTATTTACGTGGTGCTGGGAATGGAACTGAGTGCTTTGTACATGCAAGGAAAATGCTCTGTGATCCCCACCCTAACAAGGTATTAAAATAGAACTCTTCCTTGTTTTAACGGAGGCTGCAACATTATAATATTAAAATAATAGATGCTTCCCCTATTCTCCAAAATGGTGCTAGACCATCTAAACAGGGGTGCACTAGAAGTGATAGAAAAAAGTTGGACTATTCTTTGGTCAGTCCCCAGCTTGAGTTTTAAAAAGCTGTTTTCTAAGGGCTGGAGAGATGGCTCAGTTGTTGAGAGCACTAACTGCTTGCTCTTGCAGAGGACCTGGGTTCAATTCCCAGCACCCACATGGTTGTTAAACCATCTGTAACTCCAGTTCCAGCAGAATCCAATGCCTTCTTATGACTCCACAGGCATTTGCAACACAGGTGTACTTACACACATGCTGGCAATACAGTCATACACAAAAAATAAAAATAATAAATGAAATATTCTTAAAAATACTTTTAAAAAGCTGCTTTCTTCAGAGAAAGGTTTCTGGGGCTTCTCATGGTATCCTAAAGGCCAAAAGACTACTTAAAAGAGTCCACTTGGGGGGCTGGAGAGATGGCTCAGCAGTTAAGAGCACCAACTTCTCTTGCAGAGCACCCAGGACGATTCCCAGCACCCACGGGGCAGCTAAGAACCATCTTTAACTCCAGTTCCAGGGGAATCTGATGCCCTCTTCTGACCTCCATGGCATTGCACAACATGGGCGCACCAACCTGGATACAGACAGTACACTCATACACATAAAATAATAATAAATAAAAAAATAAAAAAGAAAGTCTTAAAAAAGAGTCCACTTGGTATCTTCAGAAGTCTTCCCTGAGAGCAGCTGACTTATGTCTGACAGGTGCCACAGAAGAAGGCCTGAGAAAGAGGTGGGTGGTGCTGGGAAATAGCAATCTTTCCATCAGTGTCACTGGTAATCAAGGTTCATGGTTTTCTGGGCATGAGTTATGGACATTGACTTGGGAGTTAGCCTAGAGGTGTTTTGAAGTTTACTCAAGAGAGAGAATGGGCTGGTGGGTGGGCTGTGGGTCCATAGATAGAACGTGCACAGATGTCAGATGCCTAGGGCTGAAGATGACGTCATTAGCACCTAGAAGCAGAAGAGATGGCCTGCAGTAAGACAAGTGGGAGCAAGTATCCTGCAAGGGAATTTCTGGACATTGACAACAGCATCCTAAAGATTTCTTTTTCAGGCAGGGTCTCATTATGTAGCCAGGCTAGCCTTAAAATTACCCATCCTCCTGCCTTAGCCTCCTGAGAGCTAGGATTAATAGACATGTGGTACCATGCCTGGCCTGAGAAAGAGTTGTTTTATTAAGCATAAGTCATCTACTTGGCACTCTTTCCCCTCTATGAGGACCATCTTATTATTATTATTACTATTATTATTTTTTGTCTTTTCGAGACAGGGTCTCCCTGTAGCCCCCAGCTGTCCTGGAACTCGCTCTGTAGACAAGGCTGGCCTTGAACTTACAAAGATCTGCCTGCCTCTGCCTCCCGAGTGCTAGGATTAAAGGCGTGCGCCATCACGCCCGGCTATGAGGACCATCTTAACACTAAGTGGCTTTGAAGGGAGACACCGGGGGAAAGTTGCTTTCTGCCTGTACCTTGAGTCTGACTACATATGGTATATTGAGGGTTCTCCTGGATATTGATAATACATTTATTTGGTAGATGTTTTTTGTATTTTGGGGTATTTTTCTTTAGAATGTTATTGTTCAATTAACAAATTCTTAGTGTCAGCTCTGTGCTAAGAATTGAATTACATATTGGGAAATAAACATGAAAAGACTAAACCTTGGATCTCAAGGTTTTTATATTATAGTGGGGACAGTCAGGCATGGTGGCACATGCCTTTGATCCCAGCATGCAGGAAGCAGAGGCAGGCAGATCTCTGTGAGTTTGTGGAGTTTGTGAGTTTGAGGCTGAGGCCAGCCTGGTCTACATAGTAAGCTCCAGGCCAGCTGGGACTAAAGAGAGACCCTGTCTCAAAAAGACATATATATATCTATAATATATATTATATATATATATGTGTGTGTATAAAGACATATATATATGTATAAAGACATATATATGTCATATATATATATGTATATGAAATTTCTTAGTTTTGATTCTGTGGTGATAAAATATCCCCTAAAATGTAACTTTGAGAAAGCATTTATTCATCTTACAATTCCAGATTACAGTCCGTCATGGTCTGGAAGTCAAAGCAGGAACCTGGAGCAGCTAGTCACATCACATCCACAGTCAAGAGTAGAGTGAGAAATGCATGCATGAATGCTTCCTGCTTAGCTAACTTGGCACTCATATAGTTCCAAATCCAAGTCCAGGGAATAGGGTTGCCCAGAGTGGGCTGGGTCCTCCCATATCAGTGAACACAATCAGGACAATTCCCTAAAGACATGCCCACAGGCCAACCTGATGTAGACAGTCCTGCATTGAGACTCTTCTCAGGAGATTCCACATTGTTCCAGTTGACAGTCAAAGCTAACCATCACAGGAAGGCACATAGTGGTCAGAAATTTTTCATTCAATGTGTAGGCCTTGCTAACCTGTAATCGGATTACATATAAGTATAATGAAACTGAGAGTGAAGCTGGCTGCCTGTACATACATTCACAGCTAGAAATTTATCTCCATCTATCCCTTTAATTGTAAATGGATATGCAATATTTCCATCATTCACATACAAATATCTTATAATTTCTGTTGACTTTTTTAATCTTAGTGTTATTTACTAGTGATTTCCTGTTACAGAAGCATTTTTCTGTCTTTAATTCATGCTTCCTAATTTTATTTATTAGCTTATTATCAAAAATCATTTGTAAGACAATGATTCTTTGCTAGTTGCTAAGCCTTGCTTTATAACAAAATGGATTGTATTTGTACAACAATAGACATGTATAACATTTATCATTGTGGTTAATTTTCACAAGTGCTTCATATGTGTTTCAAATAGATATCTAGCCCTTAATTATTTGGTGTAGGGATACATAAAACATCAAGTGTTTCAACTGTGTCATTTAAAATTTATTTATCTTTGCTAATTTTTCGTTTGCTTCATCTTTAATTTGCTGTGAGAGGCATGAGAAGAGGTTCTACTTGACTGGTTTTATCCAATTCTCTGTGTAATTGTTTTGATTTTTTACCTTTTGAGGCTATTTGCTAGATTATAATTGTTTGGAGATTTTTTTTTTCCTTGCAAATCATCCTTTTTGACATGTAACATATCCCTATTTATCTGCTATAATTAAGGCACCTGTATAATTTGTCAAGCAGAGTCACTTCTGGAGGGAACAGGAAGCCCAAAGATAGTGAGTGTACTCTGAGTGAGCTGTGGGAGGTGAAAGCAGGCCCATCCTGGTCAGACTAGGAAGTTTAACAACCTTCCTGATAACGCACGTGTGTACGGTGGTTTCCACATGTTGTACATTCCTTTATTTAAAAATATCTCCGCTAAACCGGGCATGGTGGTACATACCTTTAATCCCAGCACTCGGGAAGCAGAGGCAGGTGGATCTCTGTGAATTCAAGGCCAGTCTGGTCTACGTAGCAAGTTCCAGGCCAGCTGGGGCTACAGGGAGATAGTGTCACAAAAAGACAAAACAAACAAACAAACAAACAAAACTCCACTAAGGCTGCTTATTACTGTGAGAATTCTAAGGGTTTGGGCAGTGAGAGTGTCTTCCTAGATTGGTTTTGCTTTGTTTTTGAAGATACCTAATGGGACAGCTGGCTCATGCATAGTTTTGTGGGTTTTTTTTTTTTTTTTAACATTTAAGTAAGGGCTGGGTAGATGGCTCAGTCAATAAAGTGCTTGCCATGTAGACAGTCTGAGTTTGGATCCCCAGCACCTATATAAAAAAGCTGTACACAGAGGCATGTGCCCATAATCCCAGGGCTGGGGAGGCAGACAAGGTTGATCTCTGGGACTTGCTGGTAAGCTGGTCTAAACAAATCAGTGAGCTTCAGGACAGTGAGAGACCCTGTCTCAAACAATAAGATGAAGAACCTTTGAGAAAGAGCTGACATCAACCTCTGGCCTTCACAAGCATATACACTTATGCACACACATGCAAATGTATACACACACACATTCATATACACAAACATGCACACACACACAAAGATTTAAGTAACTTTATAGCTTTTGTTGGGTACAAAGTATAAATTTGAATCCTGGACTTTAGTTTTGGATCCTAAACCATATTATACTTGCTGGAGAGGGAAAGACTAATGTAATAGACTATAATAAATTAGACCCCATTTTATCAGTTTATCAGCTAGGTGTACAAATGTTTCTACATTTACTGCCAATGATAATGAAGCAAATAACATAATTTTTTTCCAGCTGCATTGTGTTATCAACCAGCTCATTTAGACATGTTTCTCATATTTTTTCCTCATGTGTGTATGTCTGGAGGCTTCGGGTTGATGTTGAGAGTCTCCCTTGATTGCTCTCCATTATATTCATTGAGGCAGGGTCTCTCAACTGAACCTGGAGCTTAATGATACAGCTTGTCCAATCTAGTCCAGCTGGCTTCAGGGATCCCCTGTCTCTGGCTCCTGCATGCTGGGATGACAGGTGGGCAGCTAGGCGCATTTGGCATTGACATAGGTCCTGGTGGTCTGAACTCCAGTCTTCATGCTTATGCAGGAGGCGTTTTAACCACTGAACCATGTCCCCACTCCCTCATGCAGGTTTTTAAAAAGATTTAATTTTACTTTATGTATACATGTGTTTTGCCTGCATGTATGTATGTGTGCCATATGTTTGCTTGGTGCCCATGGAGGCCAGAAGAAGGTATTAGATTTTCCTGGAACTGGAGTTACAGATGGTTGTGAACTGCCATGTAAGTGCTGGGAACTGAACCAGGGTCCTCGGGAAGTATAGTGAGTGCTCCTAACCACTGAGCCATCTCTCTGGCCCCTCCTGCATAAGTTTGAAGTCTCTGGGAATTCTCAGTAACACACACATAGTGAAAATCTTGTCCTCTTGAACTATGGAAATCACAAGCTCTGCAGACTGGATGCCTAACAGAGGCCTTTCACCCTGAGTCTGAGGAGAAATAAGCTTCCTTGTTGTCCTGCGTACTAGTGTTTTTAAAATTATCTTTATTTTTCCCTTACTCTACCTGTAACAAGGAAGGTCTTGGCCCTAAAGGGGTTGTGTTCCAGCTCTACACCCCCATAGGCCTTGTTTTCTATCTTTAAAATATTTTAAATAGAATTTTTGTGAATTTCATATAATAAAATTTGATGATATTTAGATGCCTTCCCTCTCTGCATCCCCCACCCCTTACTGCCCCTCACCCAATAGGCCTATAGAATCTTATCTGTTATCTTAAACTGAGGAGTTAAAAAACCCAATATCTTTTTAAAATTTTATTTATTTTCATATGTGTATGAATGTACTGTCTGCATGTAGGTCTGTGCACCCGTGTCGTGCAATGCCGCGGAGGTTAGAAGAGGGCGTCGGACTCCCCTGGAACTGGAGTTAAAGACAGTTTTCAGCTGCCATGTGGGTGCTGGGGATGGAACCCAGGTTCTCTGCAAGAGCAGTTGGCGCTCTTAACCACTAGGTGGACTCTCCAGGCCTGTATACATATTTTAAAATACCATGTGGTACACAATAAATTCAAACAACTCTATCTGTCAAATAACAATTTAAAAATAGGCACACAGCATGTGTGGGTTAATATTGGGTCAAATCCTCCTTTCACCCAGAGAAACTACAGATTCAGTTCCTTCCCTTAGGAAGAGGTGGTTGAAGAAGCTTAACTCTGAGCCCAGTCAAATGGGCCCAAGGCTTTGGGCTTTACCTTCAGAAGCACTGAAAGATGTAGGCAGTGCTTTAGAATTCTAGCCATTCCATTTTCTTTCCAACCTTAGATTTTGAAGTGGAAAGCAATAGAAGAAATGTCTAATTTCTGTTTGTATTTGTTGTGTATATGTGTGTGCTTATGGTGACTAGTACACAACCTGGGTGCTGTTCTTCAGGCTCCGTTCACTTTTTTTTTTGAGAAAGTTTCTTACTGGTCTGGAACTTACCAAATAGGCTAGGGTGGCTGTCCAATGCCTCAGGGACCCACCTGTCTCCACCTCCCCCAGGCTAGGATTACTAGTGTGTGCCACTGTGCCGGGTTTTTATTTTTGTGTGGGTTCTGGTGATCAAATAATTTCAGGTCCTTATGCTTGTAAGGCAAACCCTACTGACAGAGCTATCTTCCCGGCCCCTACTTATTTTCCAAGCACTGCAGCCCTCTTCCCACTGAAGGATAATGTTTTAGTTAGTTTCTCTATTGCTGTGATAAAATACCTTGGGGAGGAAAGGGATTCTTTCATCTCATACATCCAAGTGGCAGTCCATCTTTGAGGGAAGTCAAGCAGGAACCTGGAGGCAGGAACTGAACCACAGACCACAAGGGAATTGTCTTGGTCCTCTGACTCATGTTCAGCCTGCTTTTCTTTTTCTTTTTTTTTTTTATATGTGTGTGTGTGTGCTTTATTATTATTATTATTATTATTATTTTTGATTTGTAATTTTTTTATCTCTTATTTTTTTATTTTTTTTTATTTTTAAGGGATTCTACAATACAATGACACAGTTGTTTGCAGATAACAATGATGATACTCAGTATGTCATACAATTAAGTAATTGGTGCATTTTGCAAGTATCTATGTCCAAATTTTGAACAACCCAAGGCTCCCATAGTCCAGTTGGAGAAGCTTGTATGCACAGGCATGTTGATCAATCAGGTGTCCAGACTATATTCCTATAGTCTCATGATTCACCCCTATCTCTCCACAGCCCTTACAATCTACCACGCCTCCTCTTCCGCAGTTTGTTCCCTAGGCTTTGGGAAAGGGGCACAAGTGGGTGAGAAGAAAACAGTCTAATTTCTTTGGAGTTGTCATTTTGGACTCCAGTCTGTTCAGGTTGTTTCCCTTCATGGGTTGACAGCTTTTCCAGTGATACCCTTTTTAGTCATACTAACAAAGCACAAGCTATTGGATGTACAGGCATTTAAGCAGTACCACTTATTATGTCAAGCTAAGCTGTGAGCATAGACACAGATGCTTGGATGGTATGCTAATCCGCAAACTGTGGTTTCTCTATAAAGGGTGACAAGTTCTTATTGTGGCTTATAACATCGCCTAACCACTAGAGGACATAAGCTTGTGGCATCCGCTGTGAGTTATTCCTCCAAGGAGAGAGCTAATAGCCAAATAGTTTTGGGATATAATATAGACACTTGGCTGCCACTGTTGCACTGTATCTCCAGGCTGTTGAGGTGTAGCTGATATTTTCGGAGGAGTCTTGTTTGTCTCAGGGAGACCAATATTTTGCTGTATTGCTGTAGTGGCCTTTGGTAACGCTCTCTAGCATTTCAGAGGCCAGTTGTACGCTAGCAGGTGACGTCTCATAACATTTTTCATGCTCACACCAGGTCTTCGACAACAGGGACTTACTGCCTTTCTCCTTGCATATAGCCTGCTTTTCTATATGACCCAGGACCGCCTGCCCAGGGGTGGCACCACCCACAGTTGGCTGAGCCTACTGCCAACCCAGAAATGCTTCACAGACATGGCCAAGATCAATCTAAGGGAAGCAATTCCTCAACTGAGGTTCTCTCCCCTAGGTGTGTCAAGTTGGACAATCAAAGCTAACTATGACAGATCTTACATCTGCTAGCAGGTACATGAAAGGCAGGGATTGGCCAGGTCAGTAGGGCCAGGTCACCAGAGCCATATTTCTACCCATGTAATTTATGAACCTTCAACTTTGCCTTTGAAATTTAAATTTATCTTTATTTTAATTAATTAATTAAAGTTAATTAAATAATTGTGAATAATTTGCTGGAGTTGGTTCTCTCCTTCCACTGTGTAGGTCCTGGGGCTAGAACTCAGGTCATCAGGCTTGGCAGCAAGTGCTTCTGCCTTCCAGACAGCTTGGAGACCCCCCAACTTTACCTTTTGGTGAAAGATTTTCCATCTTTCAATGTTGGCTTCAATACTTTCTTTGTAATTTTTCTTAAGTTTTTTGGATTTACTCATTTTTATTTTATTTGTGTGTGTGTGTGTGTGTGTGTGTGTGTAACTGTATGAGTATCGTATGCGTGCAGTGCCTGAGGGGATTAGAGAAGGACATTAGATCCCCTAGAAATGGAGTTGAGCATGGTTGTTAGCTGCCCTGTGGATGCTGGGAACTGAACCTGGGCCCTCCACAAGAACAGCCAGTGTTCTTAACTGCTGAGCCATCTCTCCAGCTTGATTTCTTTGTAATTTTCTTAGATAAATGTAAGTAATAAAACCCAACTTTAATCCCGTTATATGAATTGCAACCATAAAACTAAAGCAAGCAAAAAATAATAAGGTAAAAATGGTTTCAATGTAAGATCAAGTGGAAGATGAATTGTCACTTTCAGTATGACCTCTGCTGCTGCTGACGTGGCTGCTAATGGCACCACTGGTACAGGATTTATGCCCTATTATTGTATGTCAGAGATGACTCAACCATCCAGTTTGTCCAAACACAGTGAAACTTTAATCTGATGTGATGTGAAGAAGCTCAACCTTCACTCAACTCTGATACATAACATGCCATATTTGTCTCTGGACTTTACCCTGTTAGTATCCAGAAATTAAAAATAGCTTTGCCTGGATATATACTAGTTATTAGCATGTGAAATGTGGACACTGAAATATCAAGCTGCCATTTAGTTTTTAAAAAATTTTATTTATTTTTTATGTGTATGAGTGTACTGTCTACATGTAGGTCTGTGCACCTGTGTCGTGCAATGACGCGGAGGTCCAAAGAGGGCATCAGATTCCCCTGGGATTGGAGTCAAAGATGGTTCTCAGCTGCCATGTGGGTGCTGGGGATCGAACCCGGGTCCTCTGCAAGAGCAGCCGGCGCTCTAACCGCTAGGCAATCTCTCTAGTCCCGCCATTTAGTTTTAGAATGGAAAGCTAGATGGTTTGGAATATAATGGCATTTAAAATGTAAATATCAATGAAATGGAGAGAGAAAAATCATTATTTGCTTAATGATTTTTACATTTCATTTATTTTTCATTTTTGTGTGTATGAGTGTATTGCCTGCATGTATGTAAGTGCACAAGTGTCGGCAAAGCTTAAGGAAGCCAGGAGAGCAAGGAATCCCCTGGAACTGGAGTTATGGATGGCTGTTAGCTGTCATGTAGGTGCTGGGAACTGAACCTGAGTCCTCTGCAAGAGCAGCCAGTGCTCTTAACTGCTGAGCCATCACTCCAGCCTTTTACTTACTAATTTTTAAAAAATATTGCCTTGGGCTTGGCATGGTGGCACACGCCTTTAATCCTAGCACTTGGGAGACAGAGACAGGTGGATCTTTGTGAGTTCAAGGCCAGTCTGGTCTACAGAGTGAGTTCCAGGACAGCTGGGGCTACAGGGAGACCCTGTCTTGAAAAGACCAAAAAAAAATATATTGCCTTGGACTGATCCATAACTGTCTATGTAGCCAAGGATGATCTTGAGCTCCTGATCCTTCTGCCTCTACCTCCCAAGTAGCTGGGATCACATGCCTGCCTTGCCATTTCCAGTTAGTGAGGACAATTATTATAGGGATTTTTAATGTTTTTTCCAGTTTCCAGCTGGGAACTCTAAAGCTATTCTGCTGGTGATTTAAGAATTTAAGACTTTTTTTGTGCCAGTACCAGGCTGTTTTTATGACTATAGCCCTGTAATATAGTTTGAAGGCTGGTATAGAGATCCCTCCTGTATTGCACTTTTCACTTAGGGTTGCTTTGGCTATTTGGGGTCTTTTGTTTTTCCAGATGAATTTAAGGATTTTTTTCCAAGTTTGTGAAGAAACTTATAAGGATTTTAATTGGATTGAATCTGTATATCAATTTGGGTAGAATGAACATTTTTACTGTATTAATTTTCCCAATCCATGAGCATGGGAAATCTTTCCAGCTTCTGATGTCTTCTTCAATCTCCTTTTTCAGGGGTTTAAAATTTTTGTTGTAGAGATCTTTGGTATCTTGGGTTAAGTTTGTTCCTAGGTATTTTATTATTTTTGAGGATATTGTAAGTGGGAAGGTCTCCTTATATTCCTTCTTCAGTTGCTTGTTGTTGGTGTAAAGAAAGGCTACTGTTTTTTTCTAGGTTAATTTTGGATCCCAACACTTGACTGAAAGTCTTGATCATTTCTAGGAATTTTCTGGTTGAGTTTTTAGCATCCTTTAGGTAAACTGTCATATCTGCAAAAAGAGATAGCTTGACTTCCTCTTTTCCAATTAGTATTCTTTTAATTTCCCTTTCTTGCCTTATTGCCCTAGCAAGCATTTCAAGCACTATATTGAAGAGGAGTGTTGATAGGAGGCAGCCTTGCCAGGTTCCTGCCTTTAAGGGGAATGCTTCTAACTTTTCTCCATTTAGGATGATGTTCCCATAGACCAATGGAACAAAATTGAAGATCCAAACTTGAGCACATACAATTTCAGCCACCTCATATTTGACAAAGGGGCCAAGAAGACTCAATGGAGGAAAGACAGCATCTTCAGCAAATGGTGTTGGCAAACCTGGATCCCCACTTGTAGAAGAAAAAAATTAAACCCCTACCTCTTTCCCTGTGCAAAAATCAACTCCAAAAGGATTGAAGACCATTAATGTGAAACCCAAAACTCTGATGGTGATAGAAGAAAAAGTTGGCAGCAACCTATAAGATATAGGTGTAGGAGAAAACTTTCTAAAGCAGACAGCAGTTGCACAGGAAATAAGGTCAACAATTGCCAAGTGGGACCCCATTAAACTCAAGAGCTTCTGTACAGTGAAAGAAAAATCAGTGAAGAGAAAACCCACAGAGTGGGAGGAAACCACTGATACATCTGACAGAGCATTAACTTCCAGAATATATAAACTACTCAAAAAACAAAGAAGAAAATAAATGACTCACTCAAAAGATAAAGAGCTGAACCGAGACTTCACAAGTAAAGAAATAAAGATGGCTGAGAAACATCTTAAAAAGTGTTCATCTGGGGGCTGGAGAGATGACCTAGGGGTTAAGGGTGCCGACCGCTCTTGCAGAGGACCCGGGTTCGATCCCCAGCACCCACATGGTGGCCAAGGACCGTCTGAAACTCCAATTCCAGGAGAACTCCAGTTCCAGGGGAATCCGACACCCTCTTCTGACCTCCGCAGCATTGCACGACACGGGTGCACACACTTGCATGCAGACAGTACATTCGTACACATAGAGAAAAAAAAAAAAGTGTTCAACTGGTTTTTTGGTTGGAGGACGCCCAGTGTGTGGTCAGGTGAGATATGAGCTGCAACGGCAACCTTCGTGAGTAAGCTGGAGGCAGTCAAGAAGAATTTGAGCAAGGCACTGGGGGACAACGCGAAACAATACTAGGCTAAGTTTAAGTTGTGGTTCAAGCAGAAGATCAACAAAGAAGAGTTTGACCTTGAAGCACATAGACTGCTCACACAGGATAATGTGCATTCTCACAATGATTTCCTCCTGGCCGTTTTCACTGTTGTCAGATCTTGGTTTCTACACCCGAGGGTGCTGGATCTTTGCCCTGGACAAGGGTATCTGCAGCCAAGCCTGGAAAACCCAAGGGCAAGAAAAAGCTTTCTTCTGTTCATCAGAAATTTGATCATAGATTCCAGCCCTAGACCCCCCTCTCTGGAGTGCAGCAGTTTGTGGCAAAGGATCCCCAAGATGATGATGACTTGAAACTTTGTTCCCACAGATGGTGTTTCCCTCTCGGGGTCAGCTTGAAGGGCAAATGATTGTGACTGCCTATGAGCATGGGTTGGACAACGTCACTGAGGATGCTGTTTCTGCTGTCGTCTATGCTGTGGAGAATCACCTCAAAGATATACTGACTTCAGTCATGTCAAGAAGGAAAGCTTACAGGTTAGAGATGGCCATTTTAAATATGACTTTGGGGGGCTGGAGAGATAGCCTAGCAGTTAAGAGCACCGACTGCTCTTGCAGAGGACCCAGGTTCGATCCCCAGCACCCACATGGCGCCTAAGAACCGTCTGTAACTCCAATTCCAGGAGAACTCTAGTTCCAGGGGAATCCGAGACCCTCTTCTGACCTCCGCGGCATTGCACGACACGGGTGCACAGACCTACATGCACACAGGACATTCCTGCACATACAAAAATAATAATAAATAAAATAAATAAAAAAATAAATATGACTTTGGTAGTAATGTGACCCCACAGCTGTACCTGAAGAATAGTGTGGTGGTTTACAACAGCCTAGTGGAAAGCCCTCCAGCCCTTTCTGCTCCCTACACAAGTCAGAATCCAGCTTCACGTTCCTGCTGGTGTGTTTTGGGGACACTCTTCCTGCCTCCTTGCCACCTTGTGAACATGTATGACCTTTTGGAAGCTTTGCAGGTACACAGGGAAGGCATTCCTACACACACTGTGTATACCCTTAACATTGAAAGGATCATCATGAAACTCTGCCACCCAAATCATGAAGAGCCGCAGCAAGATAAAGTCCACTGCCAATGCTTGGCTGCCAAGGAGGGACTTCTGCTCTGCTAAGTTGGGATTTGAAGATTTGGGAGCATCACTGAATTAGTTGGTTATTAAAGTTGGAATGTTTTTTGGGTCCACATTTTAAGACCGAAGTGTATAGTTATGTATAACCTTTCCTATGGAGCTGTGACACGGAGTACGTTTTGTGTTGCCACTGTGAAGCTGTTAAAATGTCTGCTGATGGTGACCTGTGTCTATGAGTTCCCAGTTGTGGGAGCAGGCACTCAAGTTCTGTGCCTGGAATAGGGAGGGATGTTTAGACATCTGAGGTTTAGTATCTCTGGTCTTTGGGTAAGATAGATGACATCCTAGAATAAAGAAGCTATTATGACTTAGTCCCCATGATGAGTAGGACATTTGTGTGTTCAATGATACATATTCTGTGTCTGGCAAGTCTAAGATATTTGCTTCTCCTGAAGAAGTATTCTCTGATATGGTGGAATAACCTACACAGTGTTAGAAGTCAGGTACCTCCTTTAGCAACCAGTTAGCAGCTACTGGAAATTCACAAGCAGCTCGCTGTCTTTACTCCACAGAAATGTGACTTGGAAATGTGCTATTAGACAACATTGAGTCTTTGCATTTAAAACCCATATCCAAACTCTTGAATGGCATTATCCTTACAAAGTGTCTTCCTATAACTCCATTTAAGTTTTAATATGTCCAAAGACTGACTGACGTGCTCATTAATCATACAGAATGTGTTTTAAGAACTCTTACAAACTGGATTTATCTTAGGTATTCTCTTATTTCTATAAAGTATCTGTTTCTAGCCTTTCAAATGATGGCATGAAAACATTTGACAGTGTTACTGATAACTAACTTCATTGTTTTAAAAATATGTTGCTTTTTATTCAAATAGTATTGATGGATAAATGAGAATGCACAGATTGGGTAATCTTAGGCTTAAACAGTGGATACATACAGATGTTTTTCTGTGGTTCATGTGTATTTGATTTTGTACTTCAGATGTGACAGGAAACATTTTGGGAGAAAAAAAGTGTTCAACATTGCTAATAATTAAGTAAATGCTAATTAAAACCATTTTAAGATATCATCTCACTCTGATAAGACTCGAAAACAAATGCTACCAAATGCTGGAGATGTTGTGGGGAAAGGGGAACACTCATCCATTGCTGGTGGGAATGTAAACTTGTACAACCACGATGGAAAGCATTGTGGAGAACCCTTAAGGGACTCAAAATGAGCCTACCACCTGACCCAACCATACCACTCCTGGGAATATACCCACAAGACTCATCCTACCACAGAGATACATGCACAGCCATGTTTATTGCAGCTCTCTTCACAATAGTGAAGAGCTGGAACCAACCCAAGTGCCCTTCAACCAGTGAGTGGATAGAGAAAATGTGGTAAATCTACACAATGGAGTTGTGTGCAGTGGTAAAGAAAGATGACATCATGAACTTTGCAGGTAATGGAAGATACTAAGCTAAGTGGAGTAACACGGTCCCCAAAAAACAAATGACAAATGGTATCCCTCATCTGTGGATGCTAGCACCAAGCACCGAGTTGTAAGGCAAACTGAGCAATGTTAATGTTATATTTCTCTTTATCTGAAAGCAACTGTTCTCTTATAATGTGAATCTCTTAATGGGCTCTAGAATTAACCTACCACTTATTTTCAGACTTTGTAATTTTGGTATATGGGTAGAGTGTATGTATGCATATCTTAGAGTAATATAAAATTAAAAGGGAAAATGTGAATCCTGAAATATGATTTGGAAATAACATACAGTTTGTTTTCAGATGACATAATTTTAGTATAGGTGTGACATACATGTATGCATAAGTTGAAACAATACAAATTGGAGGGAACAACAACAACAAAAGAACTGGGACAAAGAACTGACTTAAACAGTAAAGTTCTCCCCAAAACAATAATCCTCTGGATAGAAAAACTTTAAGAAGACTCAGAAAAAGATACAAGACATGTGTGGCAGAATGTATGAACTTGGGTCGGGTGGGGGGCATGGAAAGGGGAATGAGTCTAAATTAGGCTGAGAAATGATGTATGAAATGCACAAAACTTCAATAAAATATTTAAAAAATAGAATTCAAGACATGAGTGTCCAGACCAGAAGGCCACGGTGGGTACGGATGGCGGAGAGCAGTGAGGAGTACTCCCGAAGTGTTCTTTATGGAGACGTTCCTTTTTGCTGTTGCTTTTGTCTCCCCTTCCTAGCTCCATGGTGACATGTTATGAAAGGGCTGTTTGGGCTGCTAATAAAAGCATTGCTTCCCCAGCGTTTGAGTGACTGTGGCTGTCTCTAGGCTGCTGGATGCTGTGGAGATACAAAGCCTCAACTTCTGGCAATGCTGAAGAGCAGGTTGAGCCGCAGAACTTCTATAGGGCAGCTGAGGTCTGGGTTGCAGTCGCGCTATGCATTAGCATTGCTTTACCAACCTGTCCTTCCAACTCCCTCTCTCACAGGTGTGCCTTCCAGGAATGATCCCTGTAAAACCTCTGCACTCACTTCCTCATCTCAGAACCTGAGACCCCCAATCTGAGACAGATGTCGATGGAATGGATGGAACTTTCCAACTGTTGTACTCCAGGCTCCCTGCATAATGCCTGGTGCATAAAAACTGATCAGTGAACACTTGTTGAGTGTATAGATGATGGATTTGAAGAAGTCAAGAGTCACTGCTGTAATTTTGCCTTTGGATATCAATTTGGTAACAGGATCATGGATAGTGTGATGATTTAGCTCTTATAGTTTCTCTGGTTTACATTTATTTATTTATTTTATTTTTATTTTTTTAAATTTATTTTTATTTATTTATTTATTTATTTATTTATTTATACTTATGTGTATGAATGTACTGTCTGCATGTAGGTTTGTGCACCTGTGTCGTGCAGTGCCACAGAAGTCAGAAGACGGTGTCGGATTCCCCTGGAACTGGAGACAAAGATGGCTTCCAAGTGGGTGCTGGGGATTGAACCCTGATCCTCTGCAAGAGCAGTCGGCGCTCTTAACCGCTAGGCCATCTCTCCAGCCCTCTGGTTTACATTTATTGCTTAATTGTGTGCTTTCTCTGTATCCTTGAGCCCATGCCCTCTCCCACTCTCCACTGTCTCCTCTGACTACATATTGTGTGGTTTCCTTGAGGGGCAGAGAGAAAACTAGCACACCCCTCAATTCTCATCTGTAAAGCCTCCTTACACAATAGAGTGTGATGCAAGCAGAAGGCCATGATTAGTTAAGCTTCAAAGAATGGGAGCCTTCAGAGTGTGTATCCCTGGATGGGGCCCCTATATTATTAAAGTTCACCTACCCAGGGCTCAGGGATCATTGTGGAAGATGGGGCAGAAAGATTTAAAAGCCAGGCCTGGTGCATGAATGTGAGAAGCAGTAGCCTACAGGTGACTGTAATCTTTTACATGTGAATGTGTGCCAGTGTTGGCATCAGGCATGGGACTCATGCCAACTGGGACAAGGCCTTAAGGTAGAGCAAGAGAAATGGGTTGTGGGGACTGACCCTGGACTGAGAGTACTGTTGGGTGTGGAAGAGTATACCTTACCTAGGATTCCTAGATGTGTTGACTAGACTCCATCAGATCTGTTTGCACAGAAAGACATCAGGGTTTGGGAGCTCGAGTGCATAGGGCTTAGTTTGGAGGTTGTAATGCATGAGTTCTGATGGGGGGTTGGGGAGTGGGGGGATTGGGTATGATTGGGAACCACTGTATGAGTTGTACAAATGCTCAATAAAATATCTATCTATCTATCTATCTATCTATCTATCTATCATCTATCTATCTATCTATCTATCTATCTATCTATCTATTATCTATCTATCATCTATCTATCATCTATCTATCATCTANGCCAGAAGAGGATGTCAGGTCTCCTGGAACTGGAGCTACAGATGGTTGTTAGCTACCATGCGGGTGCTGGGATTCAAACCTGCAAGAGCAGCCAGTGCTCTTAACCACTGAGCCATCTCTCCAGCTCCTAAACTATTGTTTTTTAAAAAATATCTCTTTTAATTGAATTTTTACAAATTTCATACAACATATTTTGATCATAGATAGATCCCTCCTCTATGTGTTCCTATCTTATAGCCCCTCCCCAGCCCCCAGGCAGATTTCATGTACTTTGTCATATATCTTAAGGCTTATACAGCCAAGTCTGTTTGTCCACATGTTCTTTGGTTGTGTCTATCCACTGGAGCCTGGTTAACTTAACTAGCTGCACATCCTTAGAGAAAACCAGCTCTCCTTCTCCCAGTAGTTATCCCTTGCCAATAGTTCCTCAGCTAAAATTGGGCTTCTTCTGCACTACCCACTTCTAGGCTGGGTTTTGTGCGGCTTGAGCTTGCGTAGGTCTTTGCATGCTGCTACTATTGCTGTAAGTTTATATGAGTACCTTCCCAGCTGTCTGGAAAACTCTATTTCGTTGTGGTCATCCATCACCCCTTATAGCCTTGCTGCTCCCTCTTCCACAATGGTCCCTTAGCCTTGGTGGGAGAGATGATATATATATAGATATCCTATTCAAGGATAAACACTCTGTAGTTACTTGTTCTCTGAAGTTTGGCCAGTTGTGGCTGTCTGGTTTACCTGCTACATGAGGAAGCTCCATTGGTGACAGAGGAGAGACACATTCATATTCTTTCTGCCCCCCCACCCCTGCTATTTTCCCCGAGCATTAGGTGTGGAGGTTACATTGTAGATGTGTCCGTTAGAGTGAGGCACCTCCCAGACACTTATTCTCTGTGCTCGACCAGTTGTAGAACTTTATAATAGTCTCCATCTGTGGCAAAAAGAAGTTTCTTTGATGAGTGGTGAGAGGTACACTTGTCTGAAATATAAGGATACATATTAAGACTACAGTAAGAAATTACATTGATTTAGCCATATGATGAAAGTAAGTTTTTCTCTACAATATATGACCACTCCAGCCATGTGTATTTGGCTATATTTGCAGTACCACACATGAGTTCTGTCCCATTGAGTAAGCCTTAAGTTGAATAGACAGTTATTGATTACCCCAAGATGTGAGTGCCACTGCTGCCCCAGTAAAGGTTGCTTGCCGGGCTGGCCATTGTTAGAGCTGGATGGGATCACTGATTGGTCTTTTACTTTGGAAGTGTGCATTAGCAGCTGATACTATGAGATCCAGTCTCCAGGGAGGAGGCTTCCAGATCAGTTCCAGCTCTGTTGCTCTAAGTCTTATGTCTGAAGTCTGTCCTGTCTTCAGCAGTAGGGTCTTACCTTGGAGTTTTTGGAGGCAGTCAAGGGCTGTGTGAAAAAACCTGAGTTTCTGACCAACAGCTCAAAGGGAGGTTTCTTCTGCCTGGCACTGTGGGGTTTTTTTTGTGTTGTTGTTGTTATGTACCCTTCAATTATATACATGCGTGCATCTATCTATCATCTATCTATCTATCATCTATCTATCATCTATCTATCATCTATCTATCTATCTATCATCTATCTATCATCTATCTATCTATCTATCTATCTATCTATCTATCTATCTATCTATCTGAAAAAGAACTTAGGAGATGGTGCCAGTATGAATTAGACCTTCTGACTCCTCCCCGATATTCCTAGCTTATAACCTCAGTTGAAATTCCAGGTCTTCTGTTTTTCCCCCCATATCTGGAGTGTGGAACAAACTGAGGAGTGGAGCCCAGATTTAGCAAGCCTCCCTACACATCAGTGCATACAATGACAATAATTAGATTGAACGAGGGAGGACATGCCTGGCTTTCTGATGGTTCCCGCTTTCATTTCCGGAGGTGTCGGGGAGCACACCCTGAGTGGAGAGGGGAGCATTACCATTTTAACGAGCCAGTCTCCCTGTAGTTTACGTTTCCTCTCACCCACGGCAAATCTGACGGGCAATTGCTTTCCCTCTTAAGGTAGCCTTTCTGGGATCTGAGATTGGGTCAGACCCTCCTCCCCACCGTCAGGCAGCCTCATAAAGCCTATTATGGCTCCTTCCTTTAATTGGAATTCCAGGCCATTAAGTAGTGGCCTAATTCGCCTGCCTTGGGCTGGTTTTCATACCGACTTTGTCAAAAGAAGAAGCAAAACAGACTTTTCTTATTTTTTTCCCTCCCATCCTCTTCCTTCTCCTCTTTTTCCTTTTTCTTCCTTTTCTAAGTTTTTTTCTTTTGGCTTTTTGAGACAAGGTCTTGCTAAGTAGCCCAGGTTGGCCTAGAACTTACTATGAAGCCAAGATAGCTTCATGTTTGTAGCAATCCTCCTGCCTCAGCCTCTCCAATGCTCAGATTGCAGGTGTGCTCTATCATGTCTGGCTTTGTTGTGTGTGTATGCAGGTTTTTTTGTGTATATGTGTTTGTGTGGGCATAGGTGCCCGGGTGTACATAGGTGCACATGTATGTGCACGTGTATGTGTGCCTGCATATGTGTGTGTGCGTATGTGCTTGTGGAGGTCAGAGTCAGTGTCAGGTGTCTTCCTTTGTCACTCTCCAGCTATTCTTTGATACAGGGTCTCTTACTGAGCCTGGAGCATGTTAATTCAGCTGAGCTGGTCAGCTAATGAGCCCCAGGGATCTGCCTGTCTCTACACTGCTCTTACAGACTCCTGGCTTGGCACCTAGCTTTTATGTGGGTCTGGGGATCCCAACTCAGATCCTCATGCTTGGATGGCAGGCATCTAAACTGAGCCATCTCCTTGGCTCCTTTGTTACATTTGTTCCCCTTTTTTTTGTTTGTTTGTTTTTGGTCTTTTTGAGACAGGGTCTCCCTATAGCCCCAGCTGTCCTGGAACTCCCTCTGTAGACCAGGCTAGCCTCAAACTCACAAAGATCCACCTGCCTCTGCCTCCCAAGTGCTAGGATTAAAGGCGTGCGCCACCATGCCCGGCTGTTACATTTGTTAAAGAGTCAGCTTCTCATTCTAGGAGAGGGGAAGAGTTGAATATGGTATAGAGAAGGACTTAGGGAGGTGGGAGGGAACCTTGTCTCTTCTGCTGTATTTTACATGTAATGATCCATTCACAGGCAGGCGCATAGTTGACTTAGGGCAGATTTTGGATAGAACTTGGGCCGATTGGGGCCATGAGGAGGATGGCTTTGGAGGACCCGTATTAGGAAGACCAGTCTCCATTAAGCAGCAGGGCAGGGATGGAGTGAGAAAGCCGAGCTCTGGGTGCATGTCCCCCGTTTCTGATGTCTGGCTCTCTGGTTGAGGACTGTCACCTTTCCCATATGAAGAGGGCTCAGGGGATTGCACCTGCCAGGACCTGTTAATCAGGAAGTGTATTTCCTAGTTTATAAGAACTAATCCAAGAAGTGTCTTGGGCCAGAGGGAGGGGAGTTTCTGATCAAAGTCGGGATGAATGTTCAGCCTTCCAAATGATGGAGCAAATGGAGGCAGAAGCCCACTGGGTCCATGACTGTGGTCCGTGGTCCTTACTGATGCTCTGAGTCCAGCTACAAGTTGCTCCCAGAGTCTGCTACAAGAGCTCTAGCTGGATTTGGGTACCACTGCCCATCGCTGTCGCCCTGTAAATCCCTTAGTCCTGCCACATCCCTTGAACAAAGCTAATCTGCCATCTGACACCTGGGCTTGTCACCTTCAATTCGAAGCTTCTGAGCTGCTGTCTCCAGGGAAATAAAGGAAAGGATTTCTCTTTTGCCCTCACATCCTCCTGACATCTATTATTCCACTGCTGGGTGTCTGCCCAGGGGCCCCCAGAGCTGTACCGCTCTGCTTTTCTGTTTTGTACTGTAAAATCATTTCTGAGTGTTCACCTGCCCATTTTTCAGTTTTAATTTTAGGGGGAAAAGAATCCCCATGAGAACAAAAGGAAAGCTTTTATTTATTTTATTTTGTATTTTTATTTATTTATTTATTTTATTGATGCTTTGTGTATTTCATACATCATTATCCAATTCAGTTCAGGCATATTTCCCCTTCCCTTCCCCCCATCCCACCCCACCCCACCCCATCCCAGATCATGCATTCTGCCATAACTGTCCTGCATCTTTCTCTCAGTTTTTTTTCCATTTTTTAGCAATAGGTGATAATTTATGNCGCTTTCCACGCTGCCTGAGGGGTGTGAGTCCGCTTTCCACGCTGCCTGAGGGGTGTGAGTCCGCTTTCCACGCTGCCTGAGGGGTGTGAGTCCGCTTTCCACGCTGCCTGAGGGGTGTGAGTCCGCTTTCCACGCTGCCTGAGGGGTGTGAGTCCGCTTTCCACGCTGCCTGAGGGGTGTGAGTCCGCTTTCCACGCTGCCTGAGGGGTGTGAGTCCGCTTTCCACGCTGCCTGAGGGGTGTGAGTCCGCTTTCCACGCTGCCTGAGGGGTGTGAGTCCGCTTTCCACGCTGCCTGAGGGGTGTGAGTCCGCTTTCCACGCTGCCTGAGGGGTGTGAGTCCGCTTTCCACGCTGCCTGAGGGGTGTGAGTCCGCTTTCCACGCTGCCTGAGGGGTGTGAGTCCGCTTTCCACGCTGCCTGAGGGGTGTGAGTCCGCTTTCCACGCGGCCTGAGGGGTGTGAGTCAGCTTTCCATGCTGCCTGAGGGGTGTGAGTCAGCTTTCCACGCTGCCTGAGGGGTGTGAGTCTGCTTTCCACGCTGCCCATCCACAGGCCTCTCTCACTCCAATTCCCATCTTAGCAGGTACTGAAAATGCAGGACAGGCTTGTAAGAGCTGCGGAGCGGGGCTGGAGAGACGGCCTAGCGGTTAAGAGCGCCGACCGCTCTTACAGAGGACCCGGGTTCGATCCCCAGCACCCACATGGCGGCCGAGAACCGTCTGGAACTCCAATTCCAGGAACTCCAGTTCCAGGGGAATCCGACACCCTCTTCTGACCTCCGCGGCATTGCACGACACAGGTGCCCAAACCTAATGCAGACAGTACATTCATACACATACAGAAATAAAAAAAAAACGAGCTGCAGAGCTCACCAAACTTTTCCACATCTATGAAGTCAGTGCTGGGAGGAGGCAATCTATTTTTAGGTACTTAAATAATTTAGGTCAGAATATTCCAGGTAGCATTGCATTATAGCTGAAAACAAACCTCAATTTGGATGGTTATAAAGTGATTTCAATAAACATCATTGCTAAAAGCACAAGCATTTTAATTAGCTCATCTATAACTCTGCAGGGCCTGCTGAGATATGAATATACATATATATTCATAATATAGATCATTTTGAATATATTTTTCACTAGTTTTGTCTCTCTTCTTATCCTATTATAATTTTCGGAATAAACAATCCTCTATCTTTTGAGTGAATGAAAATCTCTACTTACTTATATCCTCAGGTCACAGACAATGGGTGAATGAATTTTCTCTGGAACAGGGAGAAGGTCCAGGATGGCCTTGCCATCCCAGTCTCCATAAGAGCTTCCTGTGTCACTTCATGTAGAGTTGCTTCATCCTTGTTCCTGAGTTCTACTGAGGCACACAGCAGCTGACCTAGGTTTTGCAGTAGAGAGACTAGAATATAGGGAAATACATTGCAGATGAGCTACGTGTTAGTAAGGGCTCTCTAGAGGAGCAGAACTGATAGAAGAATGAATATTAAAAGGGGGGATTATTAGATTGACTTATATTATACAGTTCAGGTAGTTCAACGATGGTTGCTTACATACTGGAGAGGCTGGGAACCTGGTAGCTGCTCAGTTCAAGAGGCCAGATGCCTCAGCAGCCCCTAGTCTGGCACTGAAGGTATAGAGGATTTATGGACAGTCATTGGTCTTCTTTTTTTTTTTTTTGAAATTTTACATATATTTAATCTTAGAGCACAAATATTTCTGAGTTCTCAATTCAGTATTTAGTTTTTACCTGCAATTTCAGATGTATATGAAATAATTCATCATATATTTGATTTATATGACGTGGAAGTAAGCTTTGCTGGTCAGATGCCTTGGACTTTGGAGAGATGACATGTTTCAAAGAAGAGTCACTGGAATCACTGTGATATTCAGTCTGGGATCTTGATAAGGCAACATTAGTTGGGAGGATATCTTTTTCTCTTTCTTTGAAAGGTTGCTTTGTTATTTTGGAGGCACCATCTCTATGATTGTTCCCAAGGAATTCTTCCTTTTCCAGTTTCTTTGAATCATGAAAAGAATCCAGTTCATAATCTAGGCGATTCACATTTAAGTGTTTGAATGAACTGCAGAAAGGTTTTCTATGATTCTTTCTTTCATCAGAGTAACATCCTAATGATGAATCAACTTTCTCTCCTGAGCAATAGATACTCAAATTATCTGGGGAGGTTAGAAATCTTCTCTTATATTTAGCCTCATCAAAATTTGAAAACGTATGCTCCACCGGGCAGGTGCGCGCGAGTCCATAGCGGCTTTTGAGACGCTCCACTACGAAGTCCTGCCCCGGCGGCTTCAGTCTCTGTTGGAAGGCCAAAGAAGCTGGGTTCTAATGTCAGGGAAGAGTGGCAGCACAGCAGCTGAAGGATTGGAGGTGCTGGCTGTCGGACGAAGGGCACTTCCCTCTGTGAGGCCCACAGACACCATGAGCTTCTTGAGTGTTGCCATGATGGGCAGCTGCCTTCTAGAACAATCCCAGATGTCAAGAGCTCTCGTTGGTCATCAAAGTCCCATGACATTGCTTCTGCCTCATTCCTTTTCCTAGAAGTGGAACCCCAAGTGTGACCTGCTTTTATCTGCAGGTGAAATGTCATTTTATTTTTATTTTTATTTTTATTTTTTTTTTGGTCTTTTTGAGACAGGGTCTCCCTGTAGTCCCAGCTGTCCTGGAACTTACTCTGTAGACCAGGCTGGCCTTGAACTCACAAAGATCCACCTGCCTCTGCCTCCCAAGTGCTAGGATTAAAGGCGTGCGCCACCACGCCCAGCTGAAATGTCATTTTAAAAGGTATTGTTTTTGATTTCTGACAGGGCCCTCTCCCTCTTCACTAGCTTCTGAGGAGGGCACAGCCCCTTATCATGAGTGATACACAACCCTCATGGGTAGCAGACAATGTCTCAGAACCAAGCCCCTTCCCATACTGACTAATGCTGACTGTGGCACAACTGAAGGGTGACTCTCAGAAGCCAAAAGACATTTGAAAAGACCAAGAAGACGAGTTCAGAAGATGGCCAGGGGCCACTGCTGTCAGGCAAGTCACCAATGCTAGTTCTTCCCTTTGTCTAGTTGCTCCTACACCCTTTCAAAGGTGAACTTTCTTTTCTCCTCTCATGAAATGAAGTATATTTAGAGCATGTGCTTATTTTTTCCTTCCCATCTACGAGCTCTCTATGGAATTCATTAACTCTGATTTAGTAAAGTGCATTACACACCCTAGGAGTCAGTTTAACTAATTCCAGCTCATCAGCTAATATCTCTCTCTTTTCTAACCACTTCCCTTGGAGGAATCTGCAAAGATTAGATCTGAGCTGCTGCTGTGAAAAATACCCCAAAGCAGGAAGGTACAAATTGGGGCAAGGGGTCTTGTGTTCTTAGAAGGAATTATCTGGATGTAATTATCTGGGTAGGCTGTCTGTTGGTTGTTTCCGGCACTTTCCCTGTTCAGATTTTCTGCTATGACTTCTTGTAGCATGGGCTCCTCTGGGTCCTGCCTGGCCAACATGGTTGCCTGGTTGGCTTTAGCTCAGTGGGTTCATCTGAGGTTGAGTTATAGCACAAGGCATAGGACTGCAATCCAGGGACTGTTTCATAAATGATTTTGGGATGAGCACATGTGTTGTAGTTTGTCTTCCATTGCTGTGACAAAACACCCTGACCAACACCAACTTGGGGAGGAAAGGGTTTATTCAGCCTGCATCTCCAGGGTCACAGTTCATCACTTAGGGAGCCCAAGGCAGGAACTCAGGGCAGGAACCAGGAGGCAGGAGCTGAAGCACAGGCCATGGAGGAATGCTGTTCACTGGCTTGCTCCCCTGGCCCATGCCCAGCCTGACCTCTTATACAGTACACAACAACCTGCCCAGGGTGGCACCACCCATAGTGGCTGGGCCCTCCCATATTGCTCAACAATCAAGACAATACTCCACAGATGTGGCCACAGGCCAGTCCAGTGGAGTCAGTTCCCCAATTGAGGCTCCCTCAACCCAGGTGTGTCAAGTTGACACTAAAGCTATCCAGCACAACATGGAAGAGGGTTTGGGGAGCAGAATAAGGCTTTCTTTCCTGAGAGATGGGAGGGGAAAGATAGGTTGGAGATTCCAGGTACCCCACTGTCTTGGGGTCTGCTGTGTTTAGGAGGCATTAGAGCTGCAGAGGCCAAGATGTGGCAACACCAAGAGAGATGTCTTAATTCAAGCTGTTTGCTAAGGAGAGGTCATAGACAGTGTCCTAGTTAGCTTTAACTGTCAACTTGACAGGGGTTTGAGTCACCTGAGAAGGGGGTTTTAATTGAGGCACTGTCCAGATCAGATTGGCCCATGGGCATGTCTGTGGAGGAGTGTCATGATTGTTCATTGGTGTGGGAGGGCCCAGCCCACTGTGGGCGGTGCCATTCCCTGGGCAGGTGGTCCTGGGCTGTAGAAGAAGCTGCTTAATCATGAACCCGGGAGCCAGCCAGCAAGCAGTGTTCCTTCCTATTCATGGTTTATACTTCAGCTTCTTGCTTTGGCTTCTCTCAGTGGTAGACTGTGACCTGGAAGTGAACAAGTTAACGCTTTCCTCCCCTAAGTTGATTTTTTTTTGGTCAGAGTGCTTTACTATAGCAACAGAAAGGAAATTAGGACATATGGGAAAAGGAGGGCTCAGGTTATCTCATGGGGGTCAGAGATCTTTCTTGACTCATCTGTGGAACAAAGAGGAGGTGGCCGCCTTTCCAGTCCTGAGTCCTTTTTCTACAAATGTGTCCATCATCAGAGGATCTTATGGGATTTGTTTGGTAATGCTGAACATTGGTGACAGAAAATAGTATGGCCAGGCATGGTGGCGCACGCCTTTAATCCCAGCACTTGGGAGGCAGAGGCAGGTGGATCTCTGTGAGTTCAAGGCCAGCCTGGTCTACAGAGTGAGTTCTAGGACAGCTGGGGCTACAGGGAGACCCTATCTCAAAAAGACCAAGAAAAGAAAAAGAAAATACTTAGTATGTTCTAGAGATATGGCTGATTCTTTTTTTTTTTTTTTCTTTTGGTCAGGTATTTTATCATAGCAATGACAAAAACAACCAATATAGCAAATGAGTCAAGGTTGCATTCTGCTTACTTCTCATAGTTTATTCCTATACTAGGTCCACTCTTGCCTTCTGCAAGTTCAATAGATTTCCAGTGTCAGTGGTAGGAGGATGATTGAGGTCCAGCACAGTGCCTTCCACATAGTAAGTGCTCAATGAATACTAATTAAAGAAACAAACTGCAAAGTTTCGAGTTACTAGTAACACCTCTTCTGATTTTGAAAGCCTAAGACTTACCATTAATTTACCGAGTTCGTAGTCTTTCCTCCATACCAAACTGTCTCCTTTGAAGCATTCCTTTTTTAAATAACTCAGAGATACTTTCTTGTTATTTGTTTTATAGACCATGTTCTTAGCTCAGTCCCTTTGTGACGACAAGACCTAGCTCCATGGAGATGGTGGCTCGTGTGTAAAAACTGGGTCACTTTCTAACTGATTTATGGGATTTGTCCAAGGGCAGGCATATGTAAAAATCTTGGTTCAAGGTTTAAAAAGAAGTGTATCCTTATTGATTCAAGGTACTATAATGGGGCTGGAGAGATGGTTCAGCAGTTAAGAGCACTGGCTGCTTTTGCAGAAGACCTGGGTTTGGTTCCCAGCAACTGTCCATCGTTCCAGTTCTAAGGGATCCAATGCCATCTTCTGACCTCTGCAGGCATTGCCCAACATGGGTATATTTACATACATGTTGGCAATACATTCATACGCATAAAATAAAAATAATAAAATGTTCTTTTGTTTATTTTTATGTATATGAGTGTATTGCCTGCATGTATGTAAATGCATCTGTGTTGTGCATTGCCCATGGGGGTCAGAAGAGCATGTCAGATCCCCTGGAACTGGAGTTATGGGTGGTTATTAGCTGCCATGTAGGTGCTGGCATTTGAACACAGGTCCTCTGCAAAAGCAGCCAGTGTTCTTAACCTCTGAGCCATCTCTCCAGCCCCATAAAATATTCTTTTAGAAAGATACTGTAGTGCTAAGTGTTGTTTCAAAACTCTTACTTCTTTTGTGTATTCCTAAAATCTCATTTTTTACTGTTATTAATTTACTGCTCATGTCCTCAATAAGGGTAATTCACATTTAATTGATTTCGAACCCACTGATTTTGAACTTAATGAAATTGTTTATTTCAGTGACTTCACTTTCATTTCTTTTCTTTGCCATTAAACTTGGTGATATAAATCCCAAAGTGATTTGCCTAATAGCTGAAGGGGCAAAAAAATAAAAGATCTTCATTGTCTGGGAAATTTTCCAGTTTCATATCTTGGATGATACATAGGTTTAAGGACTCACTTGGGTCCTTCTCTTCAAAGATGTTTTCTTTAAGACTCCGCATTTGTCTTATTATTTAAGAAGAAATTGCATCCCTAACTTTGCCTGAATCACATTTGATGACTTCACATTGTCCCCATGAAAAGTCTCAAATATTCAGCCTGGCCTTCTCGGCTCCTGCTGACGCGGCTGTCAATGCACCTTACATTCTATGTCTCCTCTCGTCCCTTCTGCTGCGCGTGTTTGCTCCTCGTCATTTGTACTGGCTTATCTTTTAAAGATATTTTATTTATTATTATTATTATTATTATTATTATTATTAATGTGTATGAGTATATTGCTTGCATGGATGTAGATACATCCATGTCGTGAGGTGCCTGCGAGGTCAGAAGAAGGCATCACAGTCCCTCGGAACTGGAGATACAGATGGTTGTTAGCCACTATGTGGGTGCTAGGAATCGAAGAGCAGCCAGTGCTCTGAACAACTGAGCCATCTATCCAGCTCCAGTTTATCTTTTTAAAAGTGTGAGCCTGAGCCTTTAGTGGCTGAGCTATCTCTTTAGCCCAGATGGTTTATCCAGATTGTGACCTTGGTGGGATTTGGAACCAGTCAAGACATACCAATAGCTGCTTCTGTAAGGGTGTGTCTAGGAAGGATTACCTGAGGGGAGAAGGCCCTTCCTTAGAGTGGATAGCACCCTCCAATGGGTGGCCCACATGTAAAGAGGTCCAGAAAATCTCAGTGGTGCCTACTTGCCTGAGCTTGCTTCTTGCTGGTGAGTGCGTCTATCCCTGGGTCTGTCATCCTCCACTGACGTCAGCCTCTAGCTTCTCAGCCTTCTCATGTAGACTGAAGATGAGTGAACAGGTCTCCAGGACTCTTCAGGTCTTCAGCACTGGGTTGGGACTGCTGAGCTATTCTTCCTACTCTGAACTACTGCTGGGTTCTCAGCATCTCCAGCATGCAAATAGCCATTGTCAGACTACCCAGCACCTATTGTGTAAACCAGTCTAGTGAGTCCTCTTATTGTGTGTGTAGTGTGTGTGTGTGTGTGTGTGTGTGTGTGTGTGTTCGTTCTTTTGGTTCTGTTCCTCTATAGAACCATGCCTAATACACACTTCAAATGTATGCTAAAATTCAATAACAATAGTGTATTGCTAACCTCTTGCTGCGTAACAAGTAATCCCCAAATTAGGGGTGATGAGCCAGAGATACAGAAAAGTTCCATAACTAGTAAGTGTCAGAGGTAGGTTTATGTCCTGGTTGTTAGGCACCAAAGCCTTGGGGGTCTGAGACAATGCCATTAATTCTCTAGAGAGGTTGAGCTTAGCACAGACTTTGTAACACGGAACCTGTTGGTGTTATATAATTGCTGAATAAATTAAGGATGGAAGGAAGGAAAGAAGGAAGGAAGGAAGGTAGATCCTGTTTACATTCAAGCTGCCTTTGCCTGAACTCTGGTCCCAGGCCTTGACTTATATTAAATAATTAATGGATTACCATGAGGTCAAATAAGGCTGAATTATACCTAATAGTCCAGAGGGCTCCAAATTTCAGGTATAGGACTTAAGAGCAATAGTGTGCTTTTGAAAATTGTTCTTATGTTTTACAAAGTGGACCTCGTTACTGAGGACTTTGGAAGGATGTGCACAAACTTAGAACTCCAGGACAAGTGTTGTAAGACAGACAGCCATCTAGCCACGAGAGTGTTACAGGAACGTTTAGAACATGGGATCAGTACTGACTGTTTGCAGGGTTTTTGAAGACAAATGGGGATCATTTAGGTCTATCAACTGAGTGGCTCACAAACAACAGAAATTGGTCTCTGACATGTTGATCTTGTGAGGCTGGTGAGATGGCTCAGCAGGAGAAAGCTCTTGCTGCATAAGCCTGATGACCCGAATTTGATCCCTGGATCCACACTGGAAGGAGAGAACTGATTCCCCAAAGTTGTCCTGTAACTTTCACATGAATGCCGTGGCACATGTGCACCTGCACATGTGCACACACACACACACACACACACACACACCAACTCTTAAAAGACTGAAGCTGTGTTTGGTGAAGGCCAGCTTTTCAGCTCATTGACAGTGCTTTCTAGCTCTGTTGCTATATGTTGAGGTGCGAGGGTTTCTCTAGGGACTTTCATAAAGGCACTGCTCCCAATTGTGAGGGCTCTGCACAGTGATCCAATTTCTTTCCAAAGCCTCACATCTTAATATAACTTGGGAGTTAAAATCTCAATGGACACATTTATTTTGGTGGAAGGGGCACATGGGCATTTGGATCTTGGCAGGGATTAAAACCAGGAGAAAAAACGACTCACTGAACTTGATATAAATGGGTTTTGCCCATGGCAGAAGGCGTTAAGGAAGAATGGGCAGAGACTGGGACTGGGACACGATGACGCTCCTTTATGTCCAGCCAACCTTAATGATCCCTTCTTGCATCTCTCCACAGTTGGGGTTCACTCCATTGGTTGGGCTCTATGGGAGAGGTTAGATGGGCCCAGAGGTCGTGGTTGATGGACAAACTGTTCTTACCGCAGCCCAGGAATGAAATTCAGTGCTCGAAGTTACTGCAGTGCATAGCACCAGCTGATTTAAAAGTGCTTTCTGTGGAGTGGTCTTTGTGTTTTCTGATGAGCCTCTGAAGTGATACTGTTGAGAAAGTTGGATTGTCTTCTACCCTGACCACCTCCTTTGCTCCTTATGAGGAAATCATGGTCATCAAATCAGTATAAGATGTTCCAGTGAGCATGGGACAAACTTGCAGTGTTTAATGACAGGCCACATACTTGCTGAAGACTCTCAAGGCCAGGCTTATCCCTTTTGGGATGTGTGTGTGCTGTCAACTGTTGCCTCTGTTGCCTTTTTTTTTGCTTATTTTATTTGTTGTTATTACTATGTGTGTGGTGCATGTATGTGTTCATGTGGGTGCATGCACATGTGTGTGTTCATGTGGGTGCTTGTACATGTATGTGTTCGCATGTGTTCACAGACATGTGTGTTCATGCGTCTGTGGGTGTATACATGTACATGTGTTCATGTGCATGCATGTGTTCATGTGTGTGCATGTACATGTGTGTTCATGCATGTGCATGGACATGTATGTTCATGTGGGTGCATGTACAGTGTGTGTTCATGTGGGTGCATGGACATGTGTGTTCATGTGGGTGCATGTGCATGTGTGTGCACTTGCATATGGAAGCTAGAGACTGATGCTGGGGGTGCTGTGCTGGAGAGCTTTAGTGTCAACTTGACACGTGGGTTGAGAGAGCCACAGTTGAGGAACTGCCTTCATTGGACTGGCCTGTGGGTGTGTATGTGGGGTATTTTATTGATTGTTGAGTGATGTGGGAGGGTCCAGCCTGCTGCTGCCAGTGTTGCCCTTGGGGAGGTTGTTCTGTATTATATAAGAAAGCAGGCTGAGCATGGGCCAGGGGAGCAAGCTAGTAAGCAGCGTTCCTCCATGGCTTGTGCTCCAGCTCCTGTGTTCAGGTTCCTGCCCTGCATTCCTACCTTGGGCTCCCTTAGTGATAAGGGAGATGACCTGGGAGATGTAAGCTGAACAAAACCCTTTCCTCCCCAAGTTGGTACTGGTCATAGTGTTTTGTCACAGCAATGGAAAGCAAATCAGAACAGGTGTCTTCCGCAGTCCCTCTCCATCTTATTTTTTGAGACAAGATCTCTCACTGAGTCTGGAGCTCACCAGTTCAGCTAACTGATCAGCAAGGTCTAGAGATCTTCCTTTTGCTACCTGCACAGTGCTAAGACTGCAGCTATGTGCTGCCACATCCAGCTTTTCCTACCCAGGTGCTAGGGATCCGTGCTCAGGTCCTCGTGTTCATGGGACAGGTACTTACCATCTGAGCTATCTCCTAATCCCCAGCTGGTCTCTGTGAGTTTTGTTTCATGTAGAACTTCCACCTGCTCCTTATGGACTCTTATTTTTCTGTTAACACTGTGGTTTTGATTAATACCAGGGATGCAAATAAAACCAGTTCACTGCTCTCCTTGCAGCTGGCACACACATTTTGTCTCTGAGCTTCTGTTTGCACAACCGACCTCTTCCATCATTTATTGCTTTTATTGCAGCCCTTTAGACGCCTGCAGGCTTTCACCTGCTCATGGGCATGACCGTCTCCAGTTCATAAATGAGGCTTAGAGAAGTTGCCACAGGGGACTTTTCAGGGTGCGGTATCCAGAAAGTAGGACACTTTATTATAGGTTTTCTATGTCTAAACTTTGAGTTCTTCCTTGTGTTGGGTCCCCAGAGAGTCACAGTGAGAAGTGCCTATTATACTGCCATACTTGCTGCACAGCTGCATCTGTGTGGTGCTGTGTTGGTGATGAGATACAGCTATGTTGAAGGAGGAGGTCATCTAGATATCGAGAGAGAGAGAGAGAGAGAGAGAGAGAGAGAGAGAGAGAGAGAGAGAGAGAGAGAGAGAGAAAGGCAAACCTAAAGAAATAAGGAACCAAACTGCAAGACTGTGGAGATGCTGTGGACCTCTTCCCAAGGCGTAAAAGAAGCAAGTGATTCCCAAGTGATTCAGTAATATGGGACCTTGAAACACTTTACCCGTCTTTCCTTCACAAATGTTTCTCTTTTGATAATGCAGAGACTGTTGTCCTGCCATCGAGGGAATTTGGATGTGAGGGTCTGGGCAGGAGGCAGCTGTTAGCTCTGAAGAACTAGAATGTGGTGGGAGCTGCCCCTCCAATGGCTGGAGTACTGGCTCATCTTCAGTCCAAGTCGTATCAGCATATTAACGATATAGCTAGGAGGGGTGTGTCTGTCTGTACAGACAGAACATCCTCTGGAATGCTCTGTTTCTTCTTTCTACAGCTCCTCATGTCCCAGAGACTTTATGGAGTCCTAACCTCTTTTTTAAATTTTTCTTTGAGACAGGGTTTCCCTGTAGCCCCAGCTGGCCTGGAACTCCCTCTGTAGACCAGGCTGGTTTTGAACTCACAGAGATCCACCACCTCTGCCTCCTAAGTGCTGAGATCAAAGGTGTGTGCCACCATGCCTGGCCTAAATATTTTTTATTATTTTTTTCTTTTTCTTTTTTTTCCAGATTTTTTTCTTTTTTCTTTTCACAGGAAAATAGCACCAATACAAAATGACAATAACAAAACAAAGCAATAAGAACCAAAAAAGGGGGGGGAGTTTCCATTTCTTAATAAAGACTCAATCTGCAGGGCTTGGTATGCACTTCTCTTTTTTTCCCTTCTCTCTTTCTTTTCTTTCTTCTTTTCCTGCTCTTTCAGGGTTTCCAGAAGGATACGTGTTCACTGGCTAGTCCAGGAAGCCTTGAGTTCTCAGCTGAGAAAGAGTCTGGTTAACTTGGGGGGGGGGGTCTCATCCCTGAACTGCCTAATCAATTTCTAGCTCCTTTTTAGTTATGTTACCCTCTGAAAGGGTCAACCCAATCACCAGAAGGGAATCTGGACCCTGACGGCTCTGACTTCTTCCATGCTGAAAAGGGATACTGGGTGTGGCAACTGAGGTACCTCCCAGTCAGAGGGTCAATCTAAAAGAGCTCCAAGCATAACTATAAAGGGAAAAAAATCCTTGACTGGTGCCTTTGAAAGTGAAACGAATCCAGGAGTTGTTAGGTACATGATCCAGGCAGGGGACCAGGAGAGGTGAGAACAGGGGGAGTTCCAATGTCCAATTTAAAAGTCGCACGCCTTTAATCCCAGCACTCAGGGGGCAGAGGCAGGCGAATCTCTGTGAGTTCAAGGCCAGCCTGGTCTACACAGCGAGCTCCAGGCCAGCTGTGACTAAAGGGAGACCCTGTGTCAAAAATACCAAAAAAAGTCCATTAGAATATCTTGACCAGGGGTTTCAAAGCATCCATTTATTAGGTTTCTCCCTCTCTTCATTTGGCCATGATGTCTGGACTCTGGATCTGCTTTTCAGGCTTTTTAATAGTCAGGATATGAGTTTTCACTTAGATACTTGCTACAGAGAAAGAAGAAATTTTATTATTGAGCATTAATTAACAACAATAGTGGACTTGTCCTTTGGCTGCAGTTGACCCTACTTTGTTAATCTGTACAGTTTATTTTTATTTATTTATTTATTTATTTATTTATTATTTTTTTGGTCTTTTTGAGACAGGGTCTCCCTGTAGCTCTGGCTGTCCTGGAACTCACTCTGTAGTCCAGGCTGGCCTCAAACTCAGAGAGATCCACGTGCCTCTGCCTCCCAAGTGCTAGGATTAAAGGCGAGCGTCACCATGCCTGGCATTTATTTATTTCTGTATGTGTATCAATGTACTGTCTGCATGTAGGTTTGTGCACCCGTGTCGTGCAATGCCGCGGAGGTCAGAAGAGGGTGTCGGATTCCCCTGGAACTGGAGTTCTCCTGGAATTGGAGTTTCAGACGGTTCTTGGCCGCCATGTGGGTGCTGGGGATCAAACCCGGGTCCTCTGTAAGAGCGGTCGGCGCTCTTAACTGCTAGACCATCTCTCCAGCCCAATCTGTACAGTTTTTAATGTGCATGCTTGTATGTATATAAATGCATTCATTTTGTACAATGTCTACAGAGGTCAGAAGAGGGCATCAGATCCCCTGGAACTAGAGTTACAAACAGTTGTTAGCTTTCGTATGGGTGTTGAGAATGAAACCTGGGTCCTCTGCACGAGCAGCTGGTGATCTCAACTGTGGAGCCATCTTTCCAGCACCCTTAAGCCCTTATTGATGGAGCTCTGAACCGCAGAAGATTCTTCCTCTGCAATGTTGTGATGGCGAATCTGGATTGTGAACTAGTTTGGATTAAGAGATGCCTAGGGCATTAGTAAGGCATTTCCAGATAGGATTAGCTGAGGGGGGGACTCCTTGTCAGTGGGGAGGCATCAGGCCATAGTTTAGGTCCAGACTCAATAAAAAGGGAAAAGGAAGGAGCCAGATGAGCCCCTGCCTTTGCCTCTCTGCTTCCTGACTTCGGGTGCATTCCTATAGCTATCACTTCCCACCATGACAGACCATATGGCCTCAAACCATGAGACACAATAATAAGCCTTCCTCCCTCGGGTTGTTTCTTGTCAGATATTTGATCACATCCATGAGAAGAGCAATGATTACAAATGGTTATGGAGCCACCTTGGCCCTAGCAAGGTTTCTTCCCATCTCATTCACAGGAGAGCATGTGAATGAATGGGAGCCTCAGACTGCGTCTCATCTTCAAGGAGCAGAGACAAGATCATCTCTTATTTGATCGGTGCCTGACCAGTGTGTTGCTGATTTGCAGCATGCTCAAGGAAGCCACCAAAAAAGGAGATATGGACTCTTCAGGGATATAAGGTCTAGATTTAGAAGACACATTTGAAGACCCCAGTTGGGCTTATACCAAGGTCAGCTCCTGGGCGGGCAGGTGATAGGAAGAATCAAAGTGCTGAGTCAAGGGAGGGTGTTGTAGTTGGCTTTTCAGTTGCTGTGGCAAAACACTCTGAACATTATTCTTGGGGAGGAAAGGGTTTATTTGGCTCACATCTCCTGGGCTACAGTCTATCACTGAGGGAGCCCAAGGTAGGAACTCAGGGCAGGAACCTGGAGGCAGGGGCTGAAGCACAGGTCATGGAGGAACGCTGCTTACTGACTTGCTCTCCTATGCTCAGACTTTCCTTCCCTCCCTCCCTCCCTCCCTCCCTCCCTCCCTCCCTCTCTCCCTCCCTCCCTCCGTCTCTTTCTTTCTTTCTTTCTTTCTTTCTTTCTTTCTTTCTTTCTTTCTTTCTTTCTTTCTTTCTTTCTTTCTTTCTTTCTTTCTTCCTTCCTTCCTTCCTTCCTTCCTTCCTTCTCTTTCTTTCTTTCTTTCTTTCTTTCTTTCTTTCTTTCTTTCTTTCTTTCTTTCTTTCTTTCTTTCTTTCTTTCTATCTTTCTTTCTTTCTATCTTTCGTCTTTCTGAGACAGGGTCTCCCTGTAACCCCAGCTGGCCTGGAACTCCCTATTTAAACCAGGCTGGCCTTGAACTTTCAGAGAGCTGCCTGCCTCTGCTTCCCTAAAACTGGGATTAAAGACATTTCCCACCATACCCTGCTTGTCAACCTGCTTTCTTTTACAATACAGGACCACCTTCCCAGGGGTGGCACTGTCCACATCACTCAACAATCTAGAAAATGTCCACAGACATAGTCACACAGGCCAATCCAATGGAGGAAATTCTTTGGTTGAGACTCCCTCTACCCAGGTGTGTCAAGTTGACACTAAAGCTCTCCAGCACAGCTGGTGAGATGGCTTAGTGCATAAAGGCACTTCTGCCTAAACAGTTTTATACCAGGGACCCATATGGTGGAGGGAGAGATCCAACTGCAAGTTGTCCTGTGACCTCCAAGTACATGCCATGGCACACACACACACACACACACACACGCACACACTTTAAAAGTAAGTACAAAGTTAAGAATTGAAAAATTGTGTCCGAACTGAAGCACTTCTTTTTTTTATTTATTAATTTTATTTATTTTTTATGTGTATGAATGTACTGTCTGCATGTAGGTTTGTGCACCCATGTCGTGCAATGCTGAGGAGGTCAGAAGAGGGTGTCGGATTCCCCTGGAACTGGAGTTCTCCTGGAATTGTAGTTACAGATGGTTCTCGGCCGCCATGTGGGTGCTGGGGATCGAACCCAGGTCCTCTGTAAGAGCGGTTGGCACTCTTAACCGATAGGCCATCTCTCCAGCCCCTGAAGCACTTCTTAATCTCCTTCCAATCTGAAGAAAAATTGGCCTAGCAGTGTAACATGAGGTCAAAATCGCCAGCCCTGAGCAGAAGTGCTAGGTTATGCTTCCTGTTGGGCCCAAGGATGCTCTTAGAATCCAGGTATCTTCTTCCACTTTCTCAGAGGTTATGCCTTGTGGCCTTCCCCATGGGGCCCAGTCCTCAGCACCAGGTGGCTCCTTTGCCTACATTCCAGCACTGTTGCAGGTACCCCAGGGTCCTATGCAGCCATCCTGTGAGTCCTTCCACAGCAAGGAAGTTGTTTTTTAGCCTTAACTTCTAAGCCTTCCCTGGCTGGGTGTTTGGGAGCCCTGATGGGCTTCTGACTTACATTTGGATAACAAGGTAACAGAGGATTATCAGGTGCCTGGTTCAAGAAAGAACAGCAGAGAATCCAGCAGGACCATTCGGGTGAACACATAACTTACACGAAGACTGAATGGGGCTTACTTAATCAGGCAAGTCAAAATCCTTCTAATGAGATTCTGAGTAATATCTCTTTGCAGATTATATTGCGGAGAAATATTCATAGAGAAATGACTCATTATTTCTTATTAAATTTAATGGATTTTTTTGGGTTATAAATAAACTCTTCATCACTCACTTGAAGGTAATAAAGCTTGTGATTTTTCTTCTCCAAAGTATCACGTCTCAGCTTGTCTTTTCCTGCCATCCAGCTTGTATCTAGCTTTACCTCACCCACCATCAGCTGGTGAGTGTTTAAGGAATGAAAAATAATTTTAATATTTGCCAAGGTGAAACATAATTAGGTTAGTAAATCTGCTACTTACAAGGACATGAGAAAACCACCCAGACCACATGGAGATTGTTTCTGAATTGTCTTTTGTTTCAATTATTTCTATCACTTGTCTCTTTTATTACCATGGATGATTTTTTTTTTTAAATCAAGCACAAACAGAATTAACACTGAGGGACCCAACTGAAGTACAAAGTAGGTGGGAAAATATTAACTAACTTCATGGTTTTTTAATCCCTATCACCTATGTTTCCATACATCCAACCATTGATCCATTCATCCATCCATCCATCCATCCATCCATCCATCTATTCATCCATCCATCCATCTGTCCACCCACCCATCCATCCATCTATCCCATCCACTGCATCTATTTTATCCATCTATCCACTCATCCTACCTATTCAATCTAATCCATCCATCCATCTTATCCATTCCATATATTCCACCCTATCCATCCATCCATCCATCCATCCATCCATCCATCCATCCATCCATCCACCCATTCATTCATCCATCCATCCATCCATGCATCCATCCATCCATCTATTCATCCATCCATCCATCTGTCCACCCACCCATCCATCCATCTATCCCATCCACTTCATCTATTTTATCCATCTATCCATTCATCCTGCCTATTCAGTCCAATCCATCCATCCATCTTATCCATTCCATGTATTCCATCCATCCATCCATCCATCCATCCATCCATCCATCCATCCATTCATCCATCATCACTTAGCATGTCTACACAAGCCTTGATCCTTGGAACTGCACAGTAGAGTGGAAATCCCACATAAATATTTTATGACTTTAAATATTTTATTTATTATTTTTATTATTTTATTTATAAATATTTTATTTATTATTTTTATTTTCTGTGTATGAGTGTATTGCCTGCATGTATGTGTGCCCATGTTGTGCAATGCCCACAGAGGTCAGAAGAGGGCATCAGATCCCGTGGAACTGGAGTTACAGATGGTTGTTAGCCACCATGTGAGTTCTGGGAATTGATCCCTGGTCTTCTGCAAGAGCAGCCAGTGTTCTTAATTGCAGAGCCATCTCTGCAGCCTTGAAATCCCACAGGACTTTAAGTTGCTATGTCCTGGGTTATAATTTTGGCTTAAATTTATGTTAGTTGTAAGTTCTACAAAACCTGTAATCCCTGAAGCCTAAAGTTACTTATTTGTGCTGTCCCATACCTGTTATAATACATGGTAAAGTCAATCCACTTGTTCTTCTACTTTATCCTGATTATCTAATAGACCTTAAGGATAGATATTTTAAAATGGAAATTTACATCTTGCCATCTTGTTGAGAGAAGTAGTATACCAATAACTGTAGCAAGTAGGAGAGCCAATCATCCTGAATTTTGAGAGTTTCCAAAGATTTTTTAGTATCCCTGAAGTCAGTCTTCAAGCACTCAGACTTTGAGTATCCTAGGAAGTTGGTCAAGCCAAACACTCAGGAGGTGCTTAGTGCACATTCCATTATACTGAGCTCTGGGCCAGGAGAAACATTGTCACGAATCTTCAGGATGCTAGATGGAGCTCCTGCCCTGTTAGGTGCGTGGGCTCCAGACTCTAGCAATAGGCATGAGTTCCTGTTCCCACTCAGAGTCTAGCAGGACTCATCTTGGTAGGCTCCCCACCCAGGTTTCCTCAACAACTGTAGGTATCTGAGCCTCCCCATGTCTTTTCTTCTCAGCGGGATCTTTATCTCCTTTGCTTCTGGTCTTCTTCTATTCCTCTATCTTCAAGCCAGGGCTTCCGGTGTTATTGAAGTTCTGGGTTGGATAATTTTGTTATGGATGACTGTTCTGTTCATGTTTAACAGCATTCCTCTCCTCTACCTACCCACCTCAGTTAAAACAATGAAAAACAACTCTAGGTGTATTTTTTTAGTATTCCTCAGGGACAAACTTTCCCCTCGTTGAAAACTGCTGTTCTAATTGAATGTGAACATTCTATTGTGCCCTCTGGAAATGTCAGCAGGAAGCTCGGCTCTCTTCTCTGTGTTTTCCCATCTCCCATCTCTAACTGAAACTTGGTTATCCCTTGGTTGTCTCAAATAAAGTCTGCTTCTTCTCTCTCATCTTACCTACCTGTGAACTGGGAGTGAAGCCAGTTTTCTTCTTGCCTCTAGTGTAGACATTTTCTGTTGTGCCCACAACACCTGCTCCTTTGAGATCTATGGCTAGGAATGGTGTTCTTTCCTCTGTGTCTCTCATCTGATGTGGCCTTACCTCCATACCTTGTCCATGGGGTGGAATTTAGTGCTTGGCTCACTATTTTATTCTCCTGAACGTTGTATCAATGTCTTTTGGATCCATATCAATGACTGATCCCAAACCCAGGTGTCTTGATTCTTGTTCTCATCTTCAATGAACTTTTAATTTATCAAGCATTCAAAGCTTACCAGAGTCTAATCTATGCCAAGCAACTCTTCTCTCTTGCTGATGACATTCAAAGGTTAGGTAGGTACAAACAATAAACACATAAATAAGAAAAATATCATTTCGAGAGCTGTTATTTAAAAAAAGAACATGAAAGCAGGTGGATCTTTGTGAGTTCAAAGCCAGCCTCGTCTACATAGTGAGTTCCAGGCCAACTGAGGCTACAGGGAGACCCTGTCTAAAAAAGAAGATAAAGTTAAGAGGAAAAGTGGTAGCAGAATAGGGGAAGAATTGGAGAGGAGGGAATGGGGGTAGATTTGATTACAACATACTCTATATATACCTGAAATTCTCAAACAATAGAAGAGATAAAAAAATGAACAAAAGGGTAAATGGGCTTCTGTGGGTAGGGACTGATGGCTGGAGAGATGAATTTACCTAGGAGGATGAAGAACATCCTTCCAGAGATGGTGAGGTGCTGAGCCAAGACTTAGAAGATGAAAAGGGGTTGACCATGCAGACACCCAGAAAGAGGGACGAAAACATCTGAAAGCTTTGCCAGTGTCAGTGAGTGTGGGATTCAGGAAGCAGGAATTGCAAAGTGATCTCTAGATAATTCTCCAAAGTGGGAATGTTGGGGGCTGGGGAGAGTGCTCAGTAGTTAAAGTGAGAGCTCCAGAAACCACGTATATGGTGGGTAGGTATGGTGGCCTGCCTGTAATTCCAGCCTGGGATGGTGGAGATGGGGTTCCCCGTGCAAGCTGACTAATGACATGAGCTATCTTGGCAAACTCTGGGTTTGATTGAGAAACACTGACTCAATGAATAAGAGTGAAGAAGGTTGAGAATGATTCCTAACATCAACTTAGGGCCTTCATATGCACGGGCACCCACCCACATGCCAAAACGTGTACATATATGTGCATGACACACACATGAAAAATAGAAAAAGAAAACAATAACAAAACACATAGGGTCTAAACATTCTCTAATTTCACTTAAACCCGCTTGAGCTCCAGAACTCTGTACCCACGTACGGTCTCAAGCAGTGAATTATTTTTCATGTATTCACCCCAAATTCAGTAAATCTCTCCCATAGTTGTGTGGCTTTGCCCTCACGTTGTTCAGTCACTGTGCTGAGCTTGGCAGCCAGTGTTCTATTGTGGAGGAAATACCTTCTGGAACTCTCTGACTTGCTCTACACTGAGATGGCCGTTCTCAGCTTCATCTTGGGACCTTCCTTCACCATCGCTCTGGAGATTTCATTCTGAATTAAAAAAAATAAATTTTATTTTTAAATTTTCATACAAGGATACACTGTCCATTGGGCACATCCCCCCATGCCCTCTACTCTCCCTTGTCTAACCCCTCCCCACTCATGTGAGTGCCTTTTATTCCCTTCAGCAGGTTTTACTTCTACTTTCTTGTGTGTGTGTGTGTGTGTGTGTGTGTGTGTAAATGTATGTGTGGGTGCTCACACTAGTGTGTGTATGCAGAGAGCAGAGGAGGATATTGGGTATCTTCTTTTTTAATTTTTTTTGTATTTTTGAGACAGGGTCTCTCTTTAGTCCCAGCTGGCCTGGAGCTCATTACTGGCCTTGAACTCACAGAGATCCCCTTGCCTCTGCCTCCTGAGTGCTGGGATTAAAGGCGTGTGCCACCAAGCCCACCTAATATTGGGTATCTTCTATCATTCTCCACTTTATTCCCTTGAGAGAGGATCTCTCATCGAACCAGGAGCTCACTGGTGTTTGGCTTGGTTGGCCAGCCAACAAGTTTCAGGGATTCTTCTGTCCTCCCTTTATCACTGGGCTTAATATGTGTATGTGTGTGTGTGTGTGTGTGTGTGTGTGTGTGTGTGTGTGTGTGTTGCGTGGCTTTTTACGTGGATGCTAAGTATCCAAATTCAGGCCCTCCTGCTTACATAGCAAGTGCTCTAGGAGCCCACTGAGCCACCTCCCCGGCCCCATTCGCTTCTACTTTCATGTCATATGTACTCATGTGATTTTATATCCACATCTGGAGTTCTCTTCTTCTTCTTCTTCTTCCTTCTCCTCCTCCTCCTCTTCCTTCTCCTCCTCCTCCTCCTCTTCTTTCTCCTCCTCTTTCTCATCCTCTTTCTCTTCCTTCTGCTTCTCCTGCTCCTCTTCTTCCTCTTCCTTTTTACTTCTCTTCTTTCTCCTTCTTTAGAGAGAGAGAGAGTGATACTTTGCAGCCTTGATTGGTCTAGAACTTCTATATAGACCAGGCTGGTTTTGAACTCACAGAGATCTGCTTGCTTCTTCTGAGTGCTGAGATGAAAGGCATGCATTACCACACTTGACTGCTGCTGCTTTGGCTTGCTGGGAAATGACAGCTACTTTACTGAGACTACTCCATATCTGAAAAGTTTATTTATTTATTTATTTATTGGTCTTTTTGAGACAGGGTCTCCCTTTAGTCCTAGGTGGCCTGGAGCTTGCTATGTAGACCAGGGTGGCCTTGAACTCACAGACATCTGCCTGCCTCTGCCTCCCGAGTGCTGGGATTAAAGGTGCGCATCACCACACCTGGCGAAAATGTCTTTCTTTTTAAATCTTTGTACTTAATTATAACTTTTGGTATAATTTCTTGGTTGGAAATTGTTCTACCTTGAAATTCTGATGATATTACTAATTTCTAGCTTGCGCTGTTGCTTTTTATTTTGAGATAGGGTCTTCCTGTAGCCCCAGCTAGCCCAGAACTCACTATGTAGATCAGGCTTCCTTCAGTTTCACAGAGATCTGCCTGCCTCTGCCTCCCGAGTGCTGGGATTAAAGGTATGGGCCACCATGCCTACCAATGTTGCTTTTGAGAAATTCATTGTTAATTCTGATTCTTGATGTGTTACATGGGAAATACATTGTTTTCTGCTCAGAAATTGATGATAGGTTCTCATTATCTCAGTATCCAATAATTCTGAAATGGTGAATCATAGCGTGGGTTTATTTTTCTTTCTGTGGAGCTGAGTGTGTTGTAAGCCTACTGGAAATTACAGTATTCTGGATTATTTTCTTTCATTGCTTTATGGGGATTTCCTCTTGTCTGTGTTCTCTGTTCCTTTTCCAGTGCTGCTGTTTGCAGTGGAATGTCTGATCGTTTCAATTTCTTTATCTACACTCTACTTCCTAGGAGTTTCCCTCCGTGCTGTTTGGCCAGCATTTCTATTAGACTTTTTTTCATTTCTGTTGTCATAGTCTTAATTTCCAAGGGAATCTTTTACGTTCTCTGAATATTTTAAAACACGCTTGATCTTGTTTGATAGACATGGTGCCTGTTCATATCTTTCCTGTCTTCTCTGTTTTCCTTACCTATTCGTTGTCTTAAAATCTCTTTCATGTGAGAAGCTTTCCTCACATCTGTAGTGATCCTCATATGATTCCTGTCAGGAAGAGCAGAAAGCTCATTGAAACTTCATGCTGTTATTCATAATTTCACGACTAGGTGATGAATGTACTATTTCCTTGGGGGGGACTCCTGATGCCAGTGTTTATAGCTCTCTTCTACTAGAGATTCCTATGAGAATAGGAATTCCTATGAGGCTAGATTCCTGTGAGATGTGCTGAAGTGTCCAGGCTGAGGGGTTTCACTAGACTGGCATTGTCCTATGATCTAAGATGGGCTGAGAAGTCTTCAGAAGTGGTTAAAGTTTCAGTATTCAGTAGGTGAACATTTTAGTTAATGTTCACCTTTTTTAATTTTAATTTTATTATTTTTATATTTTTTTAATTTTTTAAATTAATTTTATTTATTTCTGTATGTGTATGAATGTACTGTCTGCATGCAAGTCTGTGCACCCGTGTCATGCAATGCCGCGGAGGTCAGAAGAGGGTGTCAGATTCCCCTGGAACTGGAGTTCTCCTGGAATTGGAGTTTCAGACGGTTCTCGGCCGCCATGTGGGTGCTGGGTATTGAACCCGGGTCCTCTGTAAGAGCAGTCGGTGCTCTTAACCGCTAGGCCATCTCTCCAGCCCCATATTTTTTATTTTTTATGTGTATGAATGTACTGTCTTCATGTGGGTTTGTACACCTGTGTCGTGCAATGCTGTGGGGGTCAGAAGAGGGTGTCGGATTCCCCTGGAACTGGAGTTAAAGACAGTTCTCAGTTGCCATGTGGATGCTGGGGATTGAACCCGGGTCCTCTGCAAGAGCAGTCAGCACTCTTAACCACTAGGCCATCTCTCCAGCCTCCAATGCTAACCTTTTTCATACAGAAATCCATATCCTTGGTCTCAGTTATCCATGAGACAGTCTGTGGACTGATGTTCCCCACTCAGTGATTCCCACTTTTTTATTCCATTTAGAGCATTGATTCTCAAAATATGATCCAAGGTCATCTAGAAGTCAAGGAGACGCTTTTTGTCAGCAAGATCAAAACCATTTTAAAAGATCAAGATTTTATGTGCTTTATAATTCTCCGTAGTCTCCCATGAAGGCTGCAGAGGCTCCATGAGGTATGACATCATGAGACCAATGCAAAAGCAGAGAGCAGAAGACTTACCATCTTCCATCAAGCTCAACATGAAAAAGACTTGAAAGCTATTAGATGTGGATGTTGGGAACCAAACCCAGGTCTTCTGCAAAGAGCAGTCAGTTCTTTTACTGGCTGAGCTATTGCTCTAGCCCCATTAATACAAAGATTTATTACTATCTTATTTTTCAGTAATAGTTAAAGCGACTTTTAATTTTTCATATGACAAATAACAATACATAAATGCATCATAGCACATATAAACAAAAGCTCTTTGGATCCATAGTTTTGAAGAGTTTAAGTTGACCCAAGACTTCAAGTCTGAGAACTGTTGCCCTAGCTTCTTCAGTGTAGAGAATAACTAATCCTCCAGTGTTCTGTGATGATGGAGGATGCTCACCTGGCCAGGTGATACTGAGAAAGGATCAGACTTCTTTTTGAAGATGAAACCCCTTTCCTTTATTTTCTCTTTCATCCCTTTCCTTCAGAGGTTCCTGACATAACCGAGAGAGGAGCTGAGAGAGACAGCCTGTGTCCCTGAGGACGTTGTTAAGCTGATGGGTCAACCAGCCCAAAAGGCTAATGGCTTCTGGAGATGCTTCCTGTTACATAAGATGATAAATCTTTGTGTTTGTTGAAGCAATCGCTAATTCAGCTGACACATAAACTCACCAGGGGAAGAGTGTGGAGGGAAGTTAGGAGAGAGGCTTCTTTGTGGATACTGAAGATTGAAGATTGTTCTAAGCTTTGGTTACCTGGAGGCTACAGGTGGCTTTGACAGGTTGTTTTCGGGAGACCATCTGGTATTGGCAGAGACCAGATTAAAGTGATTTTTGATCTACCCACTCCATACTCATGTTCCTCTTTGTTTTTTTTCCCCCCTTGATCTTCCTTGATTAGCAGACCACAACTTGCTAAGGTCTTCTCAGATTACACTGGGATTTTCTTATGTTCTCCCTGATTTCATCCATTTTCACACGTATCTCGGTCTCTGTGTGTGTGTGTGTTGTGTTGTGTCTATAAAGTGTGTACACATGGGTGTGCAGGACAGAGGCCAACCTGGGGTATTTGTTGTTTCTTAGGAGCTGTCCATCTTGTTTTTTTGAGACAAGATCTCTTACTGGTCCTAGGCTCACCAGCTAGGCTAAGCTGGCTGGCAAGCAGCCCTGTGTGTGTGTGTGTGTGTGTGTGTGTGTGTGTGTGTGTGTGTGTCCTCCCTATATCTACTTGTCCCAGTATTGAGATTATAAGCACATGTCACCATGCTTGGCTTTGTAATGTAGGTTCTGGGGATCTAACTCTGATCTTCATGCTTGTGTGGTGAACATTTTACAACTGATCCACCCCCCCAGCCCTTAACTCATTTTTATGTTGGTGCTGGCTAAGATTCATGTGTTCAGTTCATATCTCTCTTCCTCTCTGTAGTCCAGATCACAGACCCAGCTCCTCACCTGACACCTGCAGGTATTTCCTAGACATGGCAAATCTGACCAATCTAGAGCAGATATCTTGCTCTGCCCTTTAGCCACCCTGCTCCGTCACTTTGCTGCGTCTCAGACCATCGTCTCCATTTACCTAGCTACCCAACTAACACACCGGCCTCAACCTGACTTCCTCTTCTCTGTCTTCCTTTTTGTACTCTATTAAGAAGTTTTATTGGGGGCTAGAGAGATGGGTCAGTGGTTAAGAGCACTGGCTTCTCTTGTAGAGGACCTGGGTTCGATTCCCAGCACCCACACAGCAACTAGCAACTGTCTGTAACTCTGCTTCCAGGGGAATCTAACATCCTCTTCTGGCCTCCTTGGGTGCTTCACAACACAGGTATACTTACAAACATGCAGGCAGTATACACATACACATAAAATAATAAAAAATAGCAAAATATTTTTTAAAAAATACCTTTATTGTTTCAATCTGTAAACCATTGCAGGAATCTACCCCTCCTGTCTTGTTCACTATTGTCTTCTTGGTCCTTATCATGAGCATCTCCCACCTGCATTATTGCAACAGCCTCTCAGATGGATCAGCTTCCATTCTTACTGTATTTCAATTATTGTTCTTTACCCAGAGATGTTTTAAGCCCAACAGCAAACAACTCCTAAACCCAACCCCAATTTCCCCAAACAAAAAATGAAACAAAACAAACAGAACTTTTTCTAAATTCACAGTGCCTCTAATTGCTCTTCCTACTTTAAATTATTCAAGTTTTTTTCTTTGTGAAAGGACCCAGCCCTTGCATGATCTCAGTGCAATCATGTATGTTTGCTGCTGTTGCTTGCCTCAGCCTAGGTGGGCCGCTCTCCATTTCCTGAACAGATTACTTAAAGCTCATTCTCTTCTCAGTCCCTCACCACTCAGCTAGCTATTTCTATCCCTTTAAATTTCAACAGACATATAATTTCTTCAGCAGAAATTTCCACCTGCTTCACCTAAAGCCAGTTTCCCAAAGGATATGTTCCTATTCAGCCGTTCGTTTTATTGATTTTAAAAATTTAATTTTTATTTTATAGCAATTATAAAAATTGGAGCTCTTATACAAAACCATATCTAGATATTTTCTATTTGGCTGCACAGCAGCAAGCCTGTCATATTTTTTGTTGCTAGTGGGTGGCAAAATGGTTTCTGTTTTGGCATCGGTTGTCTTTTGGGTGGAGATTTGTTTCTTAGAAGAGTTTAGTGTTAGTAAATTACAGGAAGAAGTAATGGGAAAAACACCAGAGACCGTACTGACTCTTGGAACTCCAGAATAATTATTTTTGAACTGCTTCAACTGAATCCACTAGAGACTTATTTAATAATGTTCTATCCCTTCAAAATTTACTGGGCAAGTTACTGAGCTAAGTGTCCTGTGACTTTGCATCCTGGACTTTAATAACAGGGAATCAATAACCTGTTCGCACTCATTGAAGTCTGCAGTTAAAATGTATCTGAAGGGTCTCCAAGGGGGGAGGGACAGGGACCCAATAGTTTATATTGCCAATCTTTTAAATTTTATCCATTTTGAAGGGTATGCAGTGGCAAGCTCATTGTGCTTTTAATTTACGTTTCCGTAATGTCTAATGAATTTGAGATCTTTCCCTCACGTGGTAGCTCTGCTGGAAATTGGTGTGATCATAGGTTGCAAAGCCTAGTGGATCTATATTTTGATCCTAAGCAACCACGCTCTCTTCTGCCATTTTAACAATATAGTGTAATATGCTTTTGTCTCAAAGAAAATTTTGGAAGCTCAAGGGGGATCTCTGAGTTGGAATGTTATAAAAAGCAAAACCATAAGCAAGTAGACAGGGAGATTCCTGTACTCTCTTTCTATTTGTAGTAAAATTTTAATAATCTTCCAAGGGACGAAGACAAAGAGGTCCCTGGATGTACAGCAGGCTCAGGAAGAGGTGGCCAGAAGACTCCAGGCAAGTACTAAGATGATTTCTTGCTGGGTTGGTCTGCCTTGTGCTTTGTTTCAGCTCATCTTCATGATGACCTCTGGAGGCAGAGAGTGGTACTGCACCTACATTATGTGTAGAGACCTGTAGGCCTCAGGAAGCCCTGACCTTGCAGGCACTGGATTTGAAGCCTGGTGATACCGTCAGAGCATGCACTCTTAGCACACATTATTCTGGAAGAGCTTCCCCTATGTAGAAAGCTGAGTAGCTGGGGCTGGAGAGATAGCCTAGCGGTTAAGAACACCGACGCTCTTGCAGAGGACCCGGGTTCGATCCCCAGCACCCACATGGCGGCTGAGAACCGTCTGTGACTCCGGTTCCAGGAGAACTCCAGTTCCAGGGGAATCCGAGACCGTCTTCTGACCTCCGCGGCATCGCACGACACGGGTGCGCAGACCTGCATGCAGACAATACATTCATACACATAAAAATAAATAAATAAATAAAAATTAAAAAAAAAAACTAGAAATAGCCCAAAAGTTCATAAAAAAGACTAAATTAATGTGCTGTGACAGAATACTGAAATGGATACATTTCAGCAGCATCCTAATCATAAATGCACAGACTTAGCCCGTGCCCCAGTACCTGTCTGGAGCGAGTTCCGGGCTCCTCTGCTTCAGGTGGTCTTAGCAAGACCCCAACCTGTGCACCCCGCACAAAGGCACAATGGCGCCAGCTGCAAGGGTGAAGGGCGGCTCCTCTCAGACAGCCACACCCTACAAGGGTTTAGGGTTTAGAACAGGAAGGGAAGAGTGACTTAGATTTCCAATGTCCAATATATAAACAAAATTGAAAGCCTGAAACCTAGACAAGTCAATACTCCATAAACAAGGAGGAGAAAAAAAAAAAGCATTGGAAGGAGGCAAGCAAAACCAGCCTTCAACATAGTGAAAAGACATTTGTGATTGGCATCGGAATACAGGCAAAAAGGGAAACCCTCATGCCAGGGACATGGCGAAGGGATAACATGGGAAAGGTGCAGGATAATTCAGAGCCAAGCTCTACCAACCCTGTGAGAGATTGCTACAGTGGGATCCCCCTGGAGGTGAACCAAGAAACAGATCTTAGAGGAATAATTGCAGACCTATTCAGAAAAATTAAAGAAAATAAAGAAGAAGTCAGAGAACTAAGGAGAGAGAATGAAAAACTCAAAAAGGACCTAGAGGGATACAATGACAAACTTCGGAAAGAACTAAAGGAAGAGAATGACAAACTCCAGAAAGAACTAGAGGGAGAAAAAAACAAACTCCGGAAAGAAGTAGAAATGCTGAAAAAGGAAGCCAACCAGCGAAGTAAGGTGCACCAAGAAGAGATTGAGAAGCTCAAAAAGGAAATGAAAACACTAAAGAAATCACAGGACGAAATGAAAAAGGAAATAGAACACTCATCAAGAAGAAAGGAAAGGAAAGAGCCTCAGAAATAGAATGGAGGAAGCAGAACAAAGAATATCAGACCTGGAAGATAACACAGAGCAACTAAAAAGCTCAATAAAGATTATAAAAAATTTAAAAATACGGGGCTGGAGAGATAGCCTAGCGGTTAAGAGCACCGGCTGCTCTTGCAGAGGACCTGGGTTCGATCCCCAGCACCCACATGGTGGCCGAGAACCATCTGAAACTCCAATTCCAGGAGAACTCCAGTTCCAGGGGAATCCGACACCCTCTTCTGACCTCCGCGGCATTGCACGACACGGGTGCACAGACCTACATGCAGACAGTACATTCATACACATACAAAAATAAATAAAATTAAAAAAAATTTAAAAATACACAAAAGTGGAACAACAGGAACTGTGGGACACTATGAAAATATCAAACCTCTGTATCATAGGAATAGAGGAAGGAGAAAAATCTCAAGAGAATAGCATTGATCAGATCTTTAACAGAATAATAGAGGAAAATTTCCCCAAACTAAAAATAGACAAACCCATACAAATACAAGAAGCACATAGGACTCCAAATAGACAAGATCAGAAAAGAAAATCCCCATGCCATATCATAGTTAAAATGCTAGATGCCTAAAACAAAGACAAAAATTTGAAAGCTACAAAAGAAAAACAAGTCACATACAAAGGGAAACCCATCAGAATTACAACTGACTTCTCGGCACAAACCATGAAAGCAAGAAAAACATGGAGCAAAGCATTTCCTGTGTTAAAGGACTATGGATAAGATTAAGAAAACAAATGATACCAAGTGCTGGAGAGGTTGTGGGGAAAGGGGAACACTCATCCACTGGTGGGAAAGTAAACTTGTACAGCCACTATGGAAAGCAGTGTGGAGAACCCTTGGAAGACTCAAAATGAGCTTGCCATTTGACCCAGTCATACCACTCCTGGGTATATACCCACCAGACTCATCTTACTGCAGAAATATATGCACAGCTATATTTATTACAGCTCTGTTCACAATAGCAAAAAGCTGGAACCAACCCAAATGTCCCTCAATTGATGAGTGGATAGAGAAAATGTGGTACATGTACACAATGGAGTTCTATGCAGTGGTAAAGAAAGACAACATCATGAACTTTGCAGGTAAATGGATGGAGCTAGAAGATATTACGTTAAATGAAGTAACACAGTCCCAGAAAAGCAAATGACAAATGATATCCCTCATTTGTGGATGCTAGCGTCAATAACCCAGTTGTAAATATTTCTTGTGGGGAGGGATGCATATTGGAAAGAACAACAACAGAAAGACTGCATCAAAAACGGACTGAAATGGTGAATTTGGAGGGGTGGGAGGGGTAGGAGAGGGACACGGGTCTATATTCAATTAATGTATATTTAGTTGATGTGAGTTTAACAAGTATACAATTTTGCCCAAATTACATGGTATTTTAGGACTCAGTAAAAGTAAAAATATCTATTTTAAACAACATTGGTTTAAAGGTTTTAATAAAAAATGGTAATACATCTAAGTTAAGTGGAAATATAAATTGTTGTCCACATTTGTTTTACTTAAAACCTGTACAACAATAACCTTGGGATTAACATCTATAAATGTTCTCTATAATTTCTGTGTTATACAGTATCATCTTGTAACATTCTCTTTTACCTGTAGGATAACTTAACTAAGGAATTAAGCTTGCTTCCCAAATTAACATACAGTCACCCAAAACAGCTTTGGTAAATTTAATGAAATTTACACCTTGATTCCTGCCTATAAGTATGTGTACTACAACTGCCTTTTTGAGACTCATGGGTCAAAAAATAAAAACCTAAAATAAAAAAGGGGGGATACAGTTATATATTAAATCTTTTTGTCAAAATTTCAATTTAAACCTTAAAACTAACTATGGGAAAATATTTGTATGTTCCCACAGGTCAAAACGTCACCATCTTAATAGCTGAGAAAGAAAAGATACAGCTTTGCATTGTGCAGGATGTACCAAGAAATACCAGCAGAGAAGTTGACCCATCTAAGCATTAAAAGGAAGAAAAGCCTCAGACTGCTACAGACATCAAACATCTCTGTGGATCCTATTTGTAACAACTGTTTATAATGAGTCCTAATGAACCTTACCTTCTAGGTGCTGCAAAGTTTTAATATGAGAGACTTTCTAACCTCCTTTTCATAGAACAAAGAATTACATGATGGTAATGAAGTCATTCTCTAACTGTAACTTAGAGTTGACTGTTATAGAGGTAATCTCTTATAAAACTGGTATAACTGCTTTCTTTAATTGACTAATAGACATAGGAAATGTGAAAAGGATTATTCTCTATTCAGAGCCAAATATAATACTAAAGTCTTTTTAAGCTGTGCATTTAAGCAAAATGTATTAATACACGAGAGCTCTGATATCAGCAATGGATTATTCTGCCAAGGAGATGTTGGCCAGGGAATCCAAGCCCCTCCCCCCCAAAAAAAGGTAAAGGCTTCTTGCCTGTAAACTGGGATACCTGCAAGAAGAGAGGTGGTAAGGCCCTGCTGTCAAAGACCTGATGTAAGCATGGGAAAGATGTATTGAGACCCCACTTGCAAGTGTACAGTTGGTCTCTGGAATGCCAGAGAGTGTTACCAAAGGCCACTAAACCAATAAAGCAAAAAATTGGTCTCCTCGAATCAAGCAAGACTCCTCCATCAGCATCAGCTCTACCTCACCTGCCTGGAAATACTGTGCAGCAGTGGCAGCCACATGTCTGTATATCCCAAATCTAATTGGCTATTAGCTCTCTCCTTGGAGGAATAATTCACAGCTGATGTCACAAGCTTACATACTCTAGTGGTTAGGAGAAGTTATAAGCCACAGTAAGACCTTGTCATCTTTTACAGAAAAAAATGTAATTCATGGATTAGCATACCATCCAAACATCTGTGTCTATAACAAAGTAACCTACCATAATAATTAGTACTGTTTAAATACCTATATATCTAATTGCCTGTGCTTCATTAGTAGGATTGAAAGGTTATTCCTGGACAAACTGTCAACCCATGAAAGGAAACAGCCAGAATTGATCAGAGTCCAAAACGACATCTCCAGAGAAAGTAGACTGTTTTGCTTCTCGTCCATCTGTGCCCCTTTTCTAAGCCTAGGGAACAATCTGCAGAATTGTTCTGCATTATATTATATACCAGGGGGTATGGTATAATGTAAGGGCTGCGATTGGGGTTAATGGTGAAACTACAGCAACATAGTCTGGACACTTATTTGATCAACATGATTGTACATATAAGCCCCCCCCCCAAGCTGGATAGCGGGAGTCTTGGGCTGTGAGGGTTTGGGCATAGCTGCTTGCAAATTGGTTTTACATGAAGGATGCTTGTACTCATAACTTATTACTTATTGTTAAAAAAAATGAAATGAAAAAGAACACTTTAAAAAAAGAGAGAATGTATCTGGCATATAGCAGATTTTTTGGGGGGGTCTTTTTGAGACAGGGTCTCCCTTTAGTCCCAGCTGGCCTAGAGCTCACTATGTAGACCAGGCTGGCCTTGAACTCACAGGGATCTACTTGGCTCTGCCTCCTGAGTGCTGGTATTAAAAGTGTGCGCCACCATGCCCAGCCTAAGATGGTTCTTAGCCACCATGTGTGTGCTGAGAATCAAACCTGGATTCTCTGCAAGAGCAGACAGTGCTCTTAACCATCTCTCCAGCCCCATAGCAGATTCTTAATGAACATGAGAACCTTTCTTTGTCTTGTGTTCTAGATAAGAATATAACATGTAGAGGCTAGGATGATGGCTGTGAAATGCTTGGTACACAAATATGGGGACCTGAATTTGGATCCTGAGAATGCATGTAAAAAGTTGGGGGTGGGGTCTGGAGAGATAGTTCAGCTGTTAAGAGCACTTAGTGCTCTTGCAGAGGACCTGGGTTCCATTCTCAGCACCCTCATAGTGTCTAACATCAGTCCTTAACACCAGTTCCAGGGGATCTGATGCCCTCTTCTGGCCAGTGCAGGTATTGTATGCATGGGTATATTTACATAATGTAGACAAAATACTTTTAAAAAGGAAGTTAAGGATGGTGGATGCTTGTGATTCCAGTTTGGGGGGTTAGATCAGAGGCAGGAGTATTCTTCAAGCTAATTGGCAGACCTGGCTGAATCAATGAGCTCTGGAGAGGCCTGTCTCAAAAAATAAGTTGGGGACAATCAAGGGAGGCACCCAACTTTGACCTCTAGTCTTCACATGTGCACATATATTCATACATACATGTGTACCTGTATGCTCAGGTGCTTCACTTACATCAATGTGTATACATGCACAAATATAAAATATGATGTCCACAAATAGTGATTCTCCACCCAGTCCACAACTCAAGAGGGAGACAGGGCCTCATGGAGAAAACTGGGATAGCACAAGCTGAATGAAATCCCTCGTAGCAAGAAGCACTTTCTTGGCCACATGGATATGGTAGGAAGGGCTCGTTGCTACTGTGTGGCTGTGAGAAAACTTGTGGAAAGTTGGGCTAGTCTACATCGTTGATGGTGAGGTAGCAGAGCAAGGTACAGAACAGGAGAGGGTTCAGGGAATGTCTAGAGAGAACTGAAGAGCTCCCCGTAGCTGGAGATTGCCCGGGTGTGGATGTGGGGCGGGGGGGAGCTGGGACACGTGGGTCTAGTATGTGTGGAAGCACTTGAGTTCCAAGATGAACAGTTTGGCTATGATGCTACTGGGGGAGCTTGGGAGACTTCTAAGTCATGACATCAAGCCTGCATTTGGTAACGGCTGGTCAGGAATTCCAGGGAGCAGGAATTGCAGGCCGGGTGTCTGGCTGAGAACCAAACAGAATGTTTGGAGCAAAGCGCCAGGACGGTTACTTAGGACATCCTGGGAGTGGCCCAGACTCAGATGTGTGGAGATTCCATCTATACCCTGCCAGGCAAACCCCGCTTCTCCTACAACCAGGGAGCTGGAACCTGGGAGCAAGAGCATGCTGGGAATACTGACTGTGTTCAGTCTCTCTCTGAAGTGTGATTTCTTAAGAAAGGGATATTTGGGTACTTATTTGAGATACAAAGTGGGGTTCTTTTGTGAGAAGGGGTGAAAGGGAAACAGGATGGAGTATGGGAGAACCCACACATGCATGGGCGGGGCGGCTGCAGCCTTCATCACATCACATCACATCACATCACATCACATCACATCACATCACATCACATCACATCACATCACATCACATCCACTCCTCCTTGGACCTCATGGTACTTGTCAGGTTGTGAGATTCAGAAGCCCATTGAAATGTAGAGACACCTAAGACCGGTGGTGCCCAGGATCCTGCTCTACCAGGCCAGCCTTTGGCTATGCTAAAACGGGCCATCACCGATTATTCAGGAATCTTCCGCCTTTTTGAAAGCCAGACTCCAGACTCCTGCAGAGTGCGCTACCCACCCCCACTCTCACTGAATCCCACTCTCACCTTCTCCCTTAAATTCCCAAGCCAGGCGCCATTCTGTGCTTGGCTCTACCTCTCCCCTGAGCCTAGCCCCGGCTACCCTGAATTAAACTTTGCTCTGAAGAGCTTAGACCTCGTGGCCTTTCATTCTGGGGGGAGCGCGCCATAACCTTACAGTACTGAGTTGCAGCATAAAGTCGACTGTCAAGTAGAAGGACAAGCACAAAATTTTATGGCTTTCTGCCATCCCGTTGCTAGCTAGAGGCCGTTCCTGGTGGAGAACCTTTGGTGGCAGCACCATAGCTGCAGGGGTGGACTTTGTATTAGTCCCTCTTCTACTGCTATGACAAAACACCACAGCCAAGGCAACTTATTATGGAAGAAATAGTTTATGTTAGCTCATGTTCCAGGGGGTTTAGATCCACCATGGTGGGATGGCATGGTGGCAACCCACCATGGTGGGACAGGCACAGTGGCAGGAGCTCAGAGCTCATGTCTTCAACTAGAAGCATGAAGGACAGAGGGAGAGAAAGAGAGAGAGAGAGAGAGAGAGAGAGAGAGAGAGAGAGAGAGAGAGCTCACAGCCTGTCCCCAGTGATGTACTTCCTCCAGCAAGGCCACACCAAACAAACACTACTCCCAACTGAGTACCAAGTGTTCGAACACCTGAGCCTTTGGGGACACTTCTCATTCAAACTGCTACAGTACCCTAATATGGAAAGGGAAGCAGGGGAGCACTAGTACACCTGCGACCATCCTGTTTTGTGTGTGGTGGTGGGAGGGGGTGGGGAAGGTAGTTTCTCAGAACCGGTTCTGCCTGTCCTTTTGTGAAGGCGTCACTGGGCCATCCAGCCCGAGCAGGCTTCCCATCCCCTTGGTCCCTGGGCCGCCCCACTGAGGTCCCATTGTCATCGACTCTGCCCTTGGCCTGCTTCCTCCACCAGGCTGAGCCCCTTAAGGAATGGAGTTGGCCTCACCTCCCATCATCCTCTCAACCCCAGGGGCCATCCTTGGTGCAGAGGAGACAAAGTGACATGCCTCGGTGTCCAGTGTCTTCTACCTCAGTGATCACTGGTCTTATGTGCCCACTACTGCCCTCTGCCTTTGCCCAGACTCAAGCCAAAGCCATTGCCTGAATTCTGTCTGTGGGAGGCATTGACGAGCCACATGTGAAAATCAGGCAGCCGTCAGCTGTACTGAGCACCCTCAGCCTTGTTTTTCCAGTTATATATACCTTTAAAAAGTTTATTTAAAACAAATTATATGGTAAATTTCTTCTCCCTACCCTCAAATGGCATCATGGAAAACAATTTGGCGGTGCCTCTCTTGGAGAGAGAAAAAAACCTAGGAGATCTTAAAGCCGAATAATTATTTGTATCAGCAGGAAATCAGAACTCTGTGTCTGCACTGAACAGGTACTGGGAGAGCCTGGCTGCTTCATTTCCCTTAAATGCCATTTGCCTGCGTTCATCACTTCCAGAATTAGGGACCGGAAAGTCAATGGAGGGAAAGGAAAGGTTTGACAGACTCCCAGGCCGCAAATGGTTCAGATTTAAACACTGGATTTCTGTGCTTTCTGGCAACTACCTGGAACCCAGGGGCTCACTTAGCCTGGGCTTCCCCCTTTATTCCCCCTCTTCAATATGGAGATGCTGATAGGACCATGGCCAAGTTAGCCATTTGGAGACATGCTGTGATCACTTCCTGGAATGAGCTGGGGGTGGTGGATGTGTGGTTGAGTCACAGCTTACTTAGCTGACATGGGCTGTAAGAAAAGAAACTTAGGGAACCGCACAAACTTTTCTTGGCTGCCTGTTAAAGCCCTGCAGTTGTGTTGCCAGCCAAACTAGGTCTAGGGAACCTGAGGAGCTGCAGGTCATCCATCCGGTCACGTCATTTGGGAGGCGTTCCCTCTTTGTCAGTAGCCATTGTGACTTCTATCTGCATGGAAACCCTTCACCTTTTTATTTACTATTTTTATTTTATGTGTATGAATGTATTATCTGCATGTATGTAAGTGCACCTGTGTTGTGCAATGCTCATGGAGGTCAGAAGAGAGGGTCAGATTTCCTTGGAACTAGACTTAAGGATGGTTGTTAGCCACCAGGTGGGTCCTGGGAATTGAACCCGGGCCTCTGCAAGAGCAGCCAGTGCATTTATTGGTCTTTTTAAGACAGGGTCTCCCTGTGGTCTCAGCTGGCCTAGAACTTGCTATGTAGACCAAGATGGCCTTGAACTCACAGAGATCCACCTGGCTCTGCCTCCCAAGTGCTGGGATTAAAGGCATGAGCCACCATGCCCAGCAAGAGCAGCCAGTGTTCTTAACCACTGAGCCATCTCCCCAGCACCAAGCTCTCTATCTTAATAGACCATTTTAATAATAGGATTCAATTTAAAAATACAATTCAAATGAGCTAGGTCCTTGGTTAATTGCTAGAGTTTCAAAGAGCACAGTTTAAGAAGGGGAGCTAGACATGTTCATAATAAATGTAGACACATGCCACTGTAACCGCAGGCAGAAAAGCTGCACTTTGCTGTGTTCAGGCTGAGGTAGAGCCAGAAGAGACTGGGATGTTTGAGACATAAACAAGGCTTTCTGAGCAGAGCGACCAGTCTGTGCACAGGCTTGGAAGTCTGCATAGCATCTTGGGTTCCGGGCTGTCCTGACAGTGAGATTTGATGGAGGAGGTTGGATGTGTGGACCTGACTACAGGTAAGGAGCACTGCCAAGGACCTCAGGAGAAACTTCATCACAACGGAGCCTCCGAAGCTCATTCCTTCCATGGGGTAAAGGTCTAAGGAGGAGTGACTGTAACGTTTCTCAATCGTATCTGCTGGCTGTGGTGACGATGAACCCCCCCCCCACAGTAGGAACCTAAGCTCTTGTGAGTGTGTTTTGCTTTGGCAGTTTTTGTTGATGTCCTGAAGTCACCCCTATAGGCAATTCTTCCATTGTTGGAACTTCTCTTTCTGCCAGGTACAGTGGAGCACACCTGAGCTTAAATCAGAGAGAGAAGGAGCGAGAGAAACCAGGTAATCTAGAAAAGGGCAACCCATGTTTTTCTAGAATAGTCTGATTTTCTGACTGGCATGACTTCCTGAAAGTTAGACTGGCCCTCAGCACCCATCAGGGGTTAGGTTTTGCAAAAACCTTGTTCTTCTGTTGTTTGCAGCCCCCGTTCTTTTCCATCTGCCTTGATTTTTATTCCTTTCCCAGCAGTTCTCTTCTCTCTCAATTCCCAGGCCATTCCTGAGGAGGGCTGACTCTCTGCTGCTGGTACGATGGTGTTGAAGGTTTGGCAATGCTGCTGCTGCTGTAGAAATATGACAGTCCTCGGCTAGAGTTGTCATGAGGGAGGTAGGCTGTGGCAGTCAAAGCATGCGCCTGACCCTCTGGCTCTAGTCTTAATGCTGCTTTCTGCTATCAGGAAACCATATGTAGGCACAAAGGAACTGAAACACATTTCTAACAGCTCCATTGTATATCTTAGGAAATTCTTGTCTGAATTAATCTTTCATGCTCTGTCTGCTTTTAGATAAAGAATGCTTTGTCGGCCCTGTACCTGCTACAATCCTTAAATCACAGCAGATGCTATGGAAAGCAGTGTGGAGAACCCTTGCAAGACTCAGAATGAGTTGCCACCTGACCCAGTCATAGCACTCCTGGGTATATACCCACAAGACTCATCTTACTGCAGAGATACATGCACAGCCATGCTTATTGCAACTCTCTTCACAATAGCAAAGAGCTGGAACCAACCCAAGTGCCCCTCAACTGACGAGTGGATAGAGAAAATGTGGTACATCTACACAGTGGAGTTCTATGCAGCAGTAAAGAAAGATGACATCATGAACTTTGCAGGTAAATGGTTGGAGCTAGAGGATATCATGCTGAGTGAAGTAACACAGTCCCAGAAAAACAAACGATGAATGGTATCCCTCATCTGTGGATGCTAGCACCAATTACCTAATTGTATGGCAAACTGAGCAACATCAATGTGATCTGAAAACAACTGTGCTCTTATATTGTGAATTCCTTAAATAAATTAATTAATTAATAAAAATTTTAAAAAATCACAGCTGATTCATACCATGTGTTTCTTCAATAAAGACTGAGTGGGTCAGAAGACTGGGTCCTAGATCTTCCCTGGGTTCTAGATATTCCCTTGGGTTAAAGTTGCAGTACTGGAGTCTTCCTTTAGCCCCTTCTGAATCAGCTCTGGAATATAACAGCTGACTAGTCATGGTATATTTATTGAGCGGCAAGCAGCTCTATGCTATGAACAGTATGTGTGGCTGACAAATGCCAAAGCCCACAGGCCATGGGCTGTTGTGTCTATGCTGGGCCAGAAGTTCTCCACATGCCTTCCATTGACAGGACTGACTTCCCACTGCACCCTGCTTAATATGACCCTATGTACCTCTGAATCTCTAGTGCTGAAAAGTTCACATGCTCAATAAAAGTTTGATGATTAAGGGGCTGTAGAGATGGCTCAGAGGTTAAGGGCACTGGCTGCTCTTGCAGAAGACCTAGGTTCACTTCCCAGCATTCATGCGGTGGCTAATAACCATCTCTAACTCCAGTTCCAGGGGATTTGCCTGGCCTCCACGGGCACTGCATGCATATAGTACACTTACATACATGCAGGCAAAAAAGAAATGAATGAATGAATAAATTCATTTTTGAAAATTTGATGATCGAATGGCAAGTGCCCAGGAACCCATCTTCTAGTGGCTAGAGAGATGGGTCCACTGTTAAAATGCTTGCTTCGTAAGCATGAGACCCCAAGTTTGGATCCCCAGGAACCATCTAAACAGTAAAAAGCTGGGTGAGGTGGTGTCAGGGGCAGAGGATGGAACAGTAGTTACAGTCAGATCCCTGGAGCTTGCTGGAGAGCCAGCCTTGTTGAACCGATGAGACTCTGGATTTAGTGAGGAACCCTGTCTCAAAAAAGGTGGTGAGAGATTGAGGAAGACAGCTGGTGTCAAAATGTCACACACACACACACACACACGTGCATACCCCACATAAATACATAACACACACACACACACACACACACAAAATCTTCCTAACTCATCATTTGTGGGCCTAACAGTAATGTCTGTCTCCCAGAATTTGCAGATATGTGAGTGGCCCTGTAGCAGGCAAAGCAGATCTGGTTCTGCATCTCCTCTCAACTCTTCTGTGACCTCAGAAAGTCCTTGGCTGAAAGAAGCTTCTTTTCAGAGTCTGTAAAATGAGAGATTTGCTCTGTGCTTCTCTAATGTCTCTTCCAGCTCAAATCTACTCATATTTTAAGGCTATTAATAGGAATCTTCAGAACTGTGAATTCAGAAATGTAAAAATGTGTGAGCCCTGAGGGTTGTGGCAGATGTGAAAGAAAGTTCCTGGAGCCTAGAACTTCCTTCTGCCTTGCTTGGAAAGGATTTATTTTCCTTCCTTAGAAAAGACCAGAAAGCATACTGTGTACTCTGGGGTCCTATGGCAATTAATTAGTTAATGTTTGTGAGATACAAAAGGAACAAAACCCATCACATGTAAAAAGTTGTACAGATGCTAAGTGTTATTGTTTTCCATCCAATTCTCCCATTATGCTTCAGTTTCATATCAGAGTTATCGTGACAGAATCAGTTGGGGGCTCCTCTGACTAATTATGCTACCCATAAAAGGGAAAAGAATTCCCCTTTAAATTTCCATTTTAACTTTTCTTTGTCCTTGGCCCCTCCTCACCTCTCTTCAGTGCAAAATCCCACACTGCTAATGACTCAGGGTCAACAAGTATAATCACTCCTGTCTGCCCTCTAGCTTACTGTGGTCTGCACTGTGTTCTATCCCACAGGACAGCAAGTGGTATTCCAAGGCTTCCTGGTAAAGCTATGGAGGACACAAACCAATACCCCAGAGCTCTTTATTCTTTAGGGCTCCTTGGAGTGTGTGTGTGTGTGTGTGCATGCGTGCGTGCGTGCGTGCGTGCATGCATGTGTGTGTATGTATGTACATATGTAAGTAGACTACTTCCTGTTTTCCCCCGAAGTTTGGCAAGGGTAGGTGTTGTGTAGCTGTTTTCTTTGGGTTGGTTGTGACCATTACTGCCTTGAATTGGAACATCTGTGGCCATTCACACCAGACTCTCATGAAATCAGGCTCATGGAGCAAGAGGGCTCGAAAGGCTCTTGAGACTTTCATGAGATCCTCCCAAGGTCCTCTCCAGGACTATATATGAGGCAAACAATCAACTGGGTGAGATTCTTCAGTGGAGCAGCTCCTGGGTATCCCCCTACTTCTGTTAGTAACCCGAATAAGCTCATTGGCTCACTGAGCTGAACTTGGACAGAATCTTTTCTCTGGTCTGTTGCTACCCTTCCTATCAGGAGTGAATCAATATAGATGTCTCCCCAGGAAAAGTCATACGGCACACCTGAACCCAAACAGGGACCAGTGTACTGAAAGGTGAGGGATAGAGAGTCTGTAGGAGGGATCTCAGTGTGACCGTCTTCTCTCTGAGCTGGGACCACAGGCCTTAGGTGTGATGGTTGCGCAGACCCTGCTATGAGCCATGGGACAAGTAACTGAGGTCTAGACGTCTGTGCAGAGGGAACTGGCCCTGTCTCCACATCTACTCACTGCTTCATATACTCAGCTCTTGTATCCAAATCCAAGTGCTTATGCGAGGGGGTCATGACTCAGTAGAAGAGGGAGAGAATGACATAGGAGAGGCTCTGGGGGAACTGGGGGACTTAGACTGGCTTGGAAAAGCAACCAAGAGGGCTTGAGAAAGCAGAAACGTAGACAAAGGGGCCTGTTTGGATCATTCAAAGGCAAATGTGGCATGATTTGTATTGAGTGAATTTTTAAAGAAAAATATTGACAAAAAGCCAAATGAGGTGCTTGTCAGTCTCTGAAAGGCTTTAAAGTGTGAGCAACAGTTCCACTAGAGACGGGAATAATGAAAGGTGTGGTCATTCCCACTGCATTCCTGTCCTGGAGGAAGGCAACCTCACCCTAACAGTGTGCTTGGAACTGAAGGGCATCCAGGGTGAGCAAAGGCCCCAAACAAAGCTGGGGATTTGTTGGTCAATTGCTAGGGTGCTGAGCCCTGGGGGGTTGTATGCTGGGGCTGAGCTAGTAACTCAGCTCGGGGAGTAACACCCAGAAGCCTTGGGGGCAAAAGGTGACAGGGGTATGATTGAGTACCGCAGGCGATACAGACTGTCTGAAGGGCAGGCACTTACCCTGTTCCCCAGGATTATACTATGTATACTTTTTGCTGGGATTGGAGACTGCTTTCCAAAGCCAGAGTCCTTTCAATAGCCATGTGTGACTGATGGATACATGGGAGGGGAGGGTAACGAGCTAAGCACGCGGTCACTCCCCTCCAAGCAGCTCTCCCCAGCACTGTTCTTTTGACAGAAGAGTTGATGCCAGCTGGCTTCCTTCTGTGGTGGCTCCCTCCTGTGCTCGGGTCTAGTTTAAATCTGCAGCCTAGACAGTTTCTTTACCCTATGAATGACCTCCTCATCTCCTGCAGAGGCTCCTGGTGGTGTCACGAGCTCCTGTGGCTTCTGTCCTAAACTTGTGGGATCGCAGCTTTCTGACCCGGCTGCACCGGGATGTGGAGAATGCGCTGAATTTCCATAACATGGGCCCAGGCAGAGATGGAGGCTCAGAATCTAGAATTACAAACTCACTGGAACTCTCTAGGTTCTAGAGGCTCCTGACTAGTTCTGTGGATCTATACAGGATGGGGGCCTTGTTTCTCTACAGGAAGGAGATGCATGAGCCACCGAGGTCTGGCCATCTTTAGCATTCCGTGGTGTGAGGAGAGTCTCTGGCCCCCACTGAGCGCGCTTCATTGCACAGAATGCCCCTTTCCTGTGCTCAGCAGAGCAGGAAGCTCTAGGCATTGCCTGGTAGAGAGCAGGAAGAGGTGGCAATCATGCGGAAACTTGCACAGGGGTAGGGAGGCAACGATTTAATTACTAAAGTCTAAATAATGGGTAATTTTGTAGCGTTTGTGTGTATGAGGGCATGTGGAGGTCAGAGGACAAACCTTGGTGTGGTTCCTCAGATGTCTTCCACCTTTTGTTTCAGGCAGGGTCTCTCATTGGCCTTGGGCTTTGTGCAGTACACTAAGCAAGCTGTCCAGGAAGCCCCCAGAGATCTATCTACCCTTCTTCATCTTGCACCTCATGCTCTGTAGAATCGCAAGCACGTGCCACGCTGCCTGGCTTTCAGTGTGGGTTCTGGGGATCAAACTCAGGTCCTCCTGGTTGCAAGGCAAGGACTTTACTGACTGAACTAACTCCCAAGACCCTCATGACATTTTCTCAAAATTACATTTTTGGGGACATTTGTAAACCTGTGATTCTAATTCTTTCACTGGGTATATTTGTTCTTGCTGTAAAATCTTGGAGCAATCTTATGGGGAACACACCTGTAATCCTTGCCAGGCTGAGGCAGGAGGATTGCTGTGAGTTCGTAGCCAGCTTGGGCTACATAGTGGGTTTTAAGTAGTCTGGGTCTTGGGCTATATAGAGAGAGCCTGTAAAAGAAAACACCTTGCAAATGAGATTAGATTCTCCAGTAATGAAATTTTGGCATTGTTGGGACCATAATTTCACTTGGGATAACACATGGTCAGTTACTGTCTGACGGGCTTCTAAAACTTAGGAAATTTGAGAGTGGGAATAAACAACTTCAATAAAACTTGATTGATGTACAGATGGAGGCAAGCTTGTCTCCAAATCCAAGTTCTCTCCCCTCCCTCCTTCCCCGACTCTCTGTCTCTCATGCCTATTCATTCATCAAACATTCATTGAGTATTTACTAGGCACCAGCTGGGATACAGAGATGAACAAGAGAAATACAGTCCCTAACTATCTAGTAGCTGTGGATGGAGCTAAGAAATTGCAGTCACTCATTGGTTCAATAAACATTTGTAGAGCGCTTGGTATTTGATCATCCCTGTGACAGGCATTGGGGATACAGGGATAAAGAGAGAGAATGAATTACCTTTGCATTTATAAAGACTATAATATGGGTAGGAAAGATGCTAAGCAAAGAAATTCATTAAGCGAAACATGGTGATATAACTTAAAAGATGCCTAGTGGTTTAATTTATTCAGGCATCTTTCTCTATTAGTGCAAGTTCTAGAATCTGTCCAACCTTGATTCATGGAACTTATACATTCATGTATTAATGTAACTGGGTATGAGTGTGTAAAACCAAAATGTGATAGTTAATATTGATTGTCAGCTTGACAGGACGTAGAATCACTTGGGAGATAGACCTCTGAGCATGTCTGTGAAGGAGTTTCTAGCTTGGACTGAGGTGAGAAGACCTAGCTAGTTGTGGGTGGCACCTCTCCACAGGCTGGGATCTTAGCCTGAATAATAAGAAGGGAAGCTGAGCATCAGCATTCACCACTCTCTGCTTCTTGATTGTGAATACAATGCGATCATCATTGGCCACAATCCCCTGACCCCTGGCTCAGGATGGACTGTACCCTTAAGCAATGAGCCAAAGCAGGCTCTTCTTTTCTTTCTTTCTTTTTTTTTTTTTGGTCTTTTCGAGACAGGGTCTCCTGTAGCCCCAGCTGTCCTGGAACTCACTCTGTAGACCAGGCTGGCCTTGAACTCACAAAGATCCACCTGCCTCTTCTTTTCTTAAGTTGCTTTCATCAGGCATTTTGTCTCAGCATCGAGAACAGTGCCTAGTACAGGAGAGAATCTGTGTTTCCTTCTTCATTTTCTAGAGGGCTTGGAATTCTGGGGGAGTACAAGATTTCAAATGAGTGACTTAGTCCCAGTTTGTCACTCTTCCTGATGACTAAGAAACCCCAAGGGATCAATAAAGGCTCCCTCAAGATGGTGTTAGGAGAAAGTCTCAGGCCAGCTGTGGGACAGTGATCTGAAGCCAGTTGTGTTGCTGGGTGATTTTGGTGTTTTGTTAGGTTTGCAGTGGGTTCTGTCCTTACCTGGCTCCTGTACTTACTTAGAACCGCCATTCTATACCTGTTAGGGGAGAGTTCTGAGAATTCCAGGAGTAAGGTTGGGCAATCAATAGTAGCTACACACTCTATTGTTTTGGTCTCTGCACAGTGATTTAAGCTCCATACACAGGAGTCTGACATACGTAGCTCTTCTCTAACACCTCGTAGTAAACAAGGAAAGACCATACTCTCCATTGCTTCACAGACAGAGCAAGTGTGGGGACCATAATGACCCAATCTTCTCTGCAGAAAAGCCCTGTTCTTTCCCTTCCTCCATCAGCAATACTGATCTTACATGGTTTTATCAACCTTTAGTGACACAGGCCTTGCTATCAGCTATGTCTATTGTTATTGGGTATTAGAGAGGTCCCTGGCTCTCATGCTTGCAAATGTACAACCTGTAGGAGACTTGTGGCAGGTTATGTTTTCCAAAGAGGGCTGTAGCAGCACCTTTTACCCCATGTGGATTTCACTGGGACTTTGCCATTTGCTTCCTAAGTGTTGTAGACTGTGCTCCCATTTGTGACTCTGACCTGACTGTGCTCCCATCTTTCTTTGACTCCCAGGATAGGCAAAGCCGCACCAGCAGGCCTGGGTGCCGCCTTTGGCTAGCTTGGCAACCTCTACATCCTGATTCTTGAAGCGAGCAGACATAAGGTGTGTGATTGGCCTGCAGCCACCAGATGATGTGTCAAATCAAGGGGAAAAAAAGGCGAAGGAGCAAAAAGTGTACCAGACATCAATAGAGAAGCCATCTCAGAAGTAGATTTTCCAGCCCTGGGTTACTGAATTCACAACTGATTTCCTCTGCCCACAACCCACTGAATTGTAAAAGGAAAGGAATGGTTAAGAGTGTTGGCCAAGTGCCTAGTTGTAAGGCAAACTAAGCAACGTTAATGGTATGTACCTCGTGATCTGAAAACAACTGTGCTCTTATATTGTGAATACCTTAACAGGTTCTAGAGTTAAGCTACAATTTATTTTCAGACTTAGGCAGTTTTGGTATATGGGTGGAGGGTATGTATGCACAAAATCAAAAGAATGAGGGGGAAAAAAACCTAGTTTGTCATGACATAGTGTCTAACCACAGTATTTATCTTATGGGAGTTCTTAGTATTTCTTATACAAGGCTGCTCGAGCTTTTGTCCAAGCTTTTTCTAAAATATTATACAGTAGTTAGAAGTATCAGGCTGGTGTAACTTAGCCTTTCTGGACGCTTAACAACTATAGCAATTTGGCTGAGAGACTTAAGGGATAACTTGGCTCCTTGCCCTCAGAGGTCAACTAAGTCCCAGGGGACTATGCATGGGGGCATCTCTTGAAATGTCCTGCAAATGTGAGTCACCAGTCTTCCTGTACAGAGAGGTCTTGGAGATCCATTAATGAGACTTCAGCCAGTGTCCAGTCCATAAAGAGGAAAGTCTGCTCATGCTTCAAAAAGGGAAGCCTGGTCTAGCAGGACCTGACTGTTCTTGAGTGGATGGAACTGGTAAATGAAAAGCCAAAAGGAGCCAGGGGCTCCCTCCCCACTCCCCCAAAACCCAAGGACCAGATCCTCAACTGACCCTGAGAAAACAAAAACCTTGGTTAATCTGGGCTGTGTGGACTTAAGCATCCAAAAGGAAAGTATAGCCAGAAATAAATAATTAAGTTAAGAACCCTGAGAAATTTTACTTCAGGTATAAAGCTTGAGATTTTAGTAAAAAGACAAAAAAAAAAAAAAAAAAAAAAAAAAAAAAGAGCACAGTTGTTTTTGCCTGTCTTACTGGCAAGTGCAGTTACCCTGTGGCTGCCACTGATTTTTCCATCTTTCAAGGATATAGACACAGCTTTCAACCTTCCTTTTTTTTTTTTTTTTTACATTTCTTTATTTTTTTTATTTTATGTGCTTTGTGCAATTCATACATTATTTTTCCAATTCAGTTCAGGCACATTTCCCTTTCCCTTCCCCCCCACCCCCACCCCATCCCAGATCATGCATTCTGCCATAACTGTCCTGCATCTTTCTCTCAGTTTTTTTCATGTTTTAGCAATAAGTGATAAATCCATGAGTACAAGCATCCTTCATGCAAAACCAATCTGCAGGCTGTTGTGCCCAAACCCCACAGCCCCACCAATCCAGTAGGGAGTGACGGGTTGTTTGTTCAATCAAGTTGATCAAATGAGTGTCTCAGACTACATTGCTGTAGTTTCACCATTCACCCCAATCGCAGCCCTTACTTCTACCACGACCCCTCTTCCACAGATTGTCCTAGGCTTAGAAAAGGGGCACAGGTGGATGAGAAGCAAAACAGTCCACTCTCTCTGGAGCTGTTGTTGTCTTGGACTCTGGTCAATTCTGCGCGTTTCCTTTCATGGGCTGACAGTTTGTCCAGGAATAACCTTTCGATCCTACTAATGAAGCACAAGCAATTAGATATATAGGTATTTAAACAGCACTAATAGTTATTGGTAGGTTACTTTGGCATAGACACATATGTTGGATGATATGTTAATCCATGATTACATTTTTTCCCTGTTAAATATGAAGGGTCTTACTGTGGCTTATAACATCTCCTAACCTGTGAGGATGTAAGCTTGTGCATCAGCCATGGGTATTCCTCCAAGGAGAGACCCAATAGCCAATTAGATTGGGATATACAGGCACATGGCTGCCTCGCTGCACAGTATTTCCAGGCAGGTGGGTGTAGCTGGTGCTGGCAGTGGAGTCTTGCTTGACTCAAGGAGACCCGTATATTTCCTTTATTATTGGTTTAGTGGCCTTTGGTAACACTCTCTGGCATTCCAGAGGCCATCTGTACACTTGCATGTGCGGTCTCAATACATCCCTCCCATGTTAACGTCAGGTCTTCGGCAGCAGGGTCTTATCGCCTCTCCTCCTGCAGGTATCCCAACTTAGGGGCAAGGAGCCCTTACCTTTTGTGGGGCCTTGGATCCCCTGGCCAACATCCCCCTGGTAGAACAATCCATTGCTGATGTCAGAGCTCCTGCATTAATATACTTTGCCTAAGTGCATAGCCCAAGGACTTTAGTATTATATTTGGTTCTGAACAGAGAATAATCCTTTTCATAGTTCTTATGTCTACTAGTCAATTAAAGAAGGCAGTTTTACCGGTTTTATAAGAGATTACCTCCATAATAGTTGTCTCCAGTTTACAGTTGGAGAACGACCTCATCATCGTCATATTTCTCCTTGTTCTATGGGGGAGAGGCAAGAAAGTCTCTCATATCAAAACCTTTGTGGCACCTAGAAGGTAAGTTTCATTAGGACTCATTAGAAATAGTTGTTACATGTAGGATCCCCAGAGGGGTTCAATGTTTATGGCAATCTGAGGCTTTTCTTCCTTTCGATGTTCAGATGGCTCAACCTTTCAGTTGCCACTTTTTGGTACATCCTACTCAATGCAAAGCTGTATCTTTTCTTTCTCAGCCATTAAGTTGGTGACATTTTGTCCTGTTGGAACAAGACAACCTTCCAATATGGACTCAAGACTCATGTCTCTCCAAGACTCCACCAAACCTTCAGTGCCAAATGGGGACTGCTGAGACATCCAGATTGTGGACTGAGCTACTACTGGGGTTTCAGCCTCTTCAGAGTATAGACTGCCCTTGTTGGAGTACCCAAGCTGTATCATGGAGACCAGTACAGGAAGATAAAGACAGGATGTGGTGCTTACTGGACCTCATTTGGTGACCATGGGAAGGGAAAACTTCAGTGTGGAACACAAGGGCAGAACTGATGGTTCTTTGGGCTTGCCAAGGAGGAGCCTTCAAATATGACATCTTCCAGCCTAAAAAAACAAAGAAATCATAAGCTGAAGATGCTAAAATATATATGTGGCATGCATATATGCAGATTTTGGAGTGATACAGATTGAAAGGAATAACAACAACAAGAAGAAGACTGGGTCAAAGAACTGACTGAAACAGTGAACTTCTGCTTAAAACAGTAAACTTCTGCATCAAAAATTTTAAAAGAGACTGAGAAAAAGATGAAAAATATGTTTGGCAGAATGCATGAGCTCTGATGGGGTTGGGGGGGCAAGGAAGGTCTAGACTTGATTGGAAATTTTTTATGAAATGCACAAAGCTTCAATAAAAAATGGCTTTGAAAAAAAAAAAAGATGTGGAGTGTTGGAACTCATGTTGTCCAGCAATAGAAAATGAAAGTCTGTTTTTCCTCTTCTAGGTTTGTGTGTTTTTCCCCCCGAGGCCTTGCTGATTGTGTTGAATTGAGCAAAGCCCCAGACATCTCCCACCTGGGAGCCCAGACACCTGCCAACACCGGGCTTACATTACACTTCAAATTTCAACTCTCTGACCTGTCACAGGGCTACAATGAGTCTGATTGAGAGTGGGCTGCACCGAGTCTATCCTTAGTGAACCATCAAGCCCAAATTGGGAAGAAAAGAAGCTGCAGGGACTCAGCGAGGCACCTGCTGATCAACCCCACTGCCCAGGAGTACTTGAGTATTTATACCCTAATATTTGGAAATGAGTTGCTCTACCATTGTGTCTACTATGTGTCCAGATTTGGGGCTGGAGGGATGGGGTAATGGTTAGGAACACTGGCTGCTCTTGCAGAGGACCTAGGTTTGGTTCCCAATACCCACATGGTGCCTAACAACCATCCATATCTCCAGTGTCAGGGGATATGATGTCCTCTTCTGACCTCTGTGGCCATTGCATGACAAGAACGTACTTTCATACATACAGTCAATATACTCATACACATAATATAAAATAAAAATAATAAATAAAATATTAAAATATCTATTTTTTGATAAAGCCACTAAGTTGTCCATGCTTGCTACACCCTCCTGAATAGCCGGGATTGCAGGCTGGATAGGTGAGCACTCGAGTTTGAGTTTAGAGTAGTCTGAGGTGTGCTTGTAGGCTGGGAACAGGACAGGACTTCATGGGGCTGTGAAATGTGCAGCTCACCATTTATTGAGTACTTAGCGAAAGTGCCAGGCTTTTTTTTTTTTTGAGACAGGGTCTTCCTATAGCCCCAGCTGGCCTGGAACTTACTTTGTAGGCCAGGCTGGCCTTGAACTCACAGAGATCCACCTGGCTCTGCCTCCCAAGTGCTAGGATTAAAGGTGTGTGCCACCACGCCTAGCTCTGTAACTTTTATATTACTTGACAAAACCGTATTATTTGAGAGAGAGTTTCTGCCTCTGTAGCCCAGGCTGATTTCACTGCCTCCTCGGTGATGGAATTATAGCTCTGGAGCACCACACTTGGTAATGTCTCCTCCTCCTCTTCCCCTTCACCCTCCTCCCTCTCCTCCTCCTTTTCCTCCTCCTCTCTCTCTTCCTTCTCCTCCTCCTCCTTTTCCTCCTCCCTCTCCTCCTTCTCTTCTTCTTCCTCCCTTGTTTAGTTTGTCTTCCATTGCTGTGACAAAACACTCTGATCAACACCAACTTGGGGAGGAAAGGGTTTATTCAGCTTACATCTCCTGGGTCACAGTTCTCAGGGAGCCCAAGGCAAGAACTCAGGGCAGGAACCTGGAGGCAGGAGCTGAAGCACAGGCCATGGAGGAGTATTGTTCCCTGGCTTGCTCCCCTGGCTCATGCCCAGCTCACCTTCTTATACAGTACACAACAACCTGCCCAGGGTGGCACTACTCATTGTGGGCTGGGCCCTCCCACACTGCTCGACCATCAAGACAATACTCCACAGATGTGGCCACAGGCCAATCCAATGGAGCCAATTCCCCAATTGAGGCTCCCTCAACCCAGGTGTGTCAAGTTGACACTAAAGCTATCCAGCACAATTGACCCCTTGTCAACTTGACACACAAAACACATCACTATTAAACCACCACCTTTCCAGTTCTTATCCCCAAAGTATGATGTTAACACTAATCACAACCTAAGACAGTACATCCTTAAAAGCCCCACAGTCCTTAAAATGTCCAAACACTTAAAAGTACAGTCTATTAAAAGTCTCTTAACTGTGGGCTGCTGTAAAATCCAAAACAAGTACTGTCTTATTTCAAAGGGAAGAATCAGGCACTCTCAAACAAAACCTAAGTCCAGCAAAGTAGCTCAAGGCTGGACACCTGGGATTCACTCACGATCTTCTGGGCTCCAAAGGGTCTCGGCAGCTCCCCCTCTCCGACTCTGCCGTCCGTGGCACACTCATCTCGCAGGCCCAGGCCGACTCCATTCTACACCTACCGCTGCTCTTGGTGGTCGTCCCAGGGTACCGGCATCTCCAAAAAGCTGGGGTCGCCACTGAAACTGAGGCAGCACCTTCACCAATGGTCTCTTCTGACCTCTCCTGGTGCAAAGCCTCAGCTTCTCTCCATGACCCCTGCAATCCTGGGGTCTTCACTGCAACCGAGGTGCACTTCCACCAATGGTCTTTCCTGACCTCTCACAGTGCCAAGCCTCGGCTGCTCTCTGTGACCCCCTCAAATTTCAACACCAGAACCATATAGGAGACTCTTACACACTACCAAGTCCTGCTTCTGGCTTGACATGGAGGCTCAGGCCCCTTCTGGAACACAGCTTCTGTGTGCTGACCCTGAAGAAATTCTTCCCAGAAGATTTCACCACAGTGATGCTGGTCTCTTGTTACTTACAGCTGATTTTTCAGCCCCAGCTAACCAGCATCAATTGTCCCAGTACAACAAAGATTTCACTTCAGGTTCTGGTCTCTTGTTACTTACAGCTGATTCTTCAGCCCCAGCTGACCAGAACCCACAGATTACACAGTCCTGATGATCTCTGCTCCCCTTTGAAACTAGAAACTTCACAAGCCAGGCCTCCATCTTCTACAACTCCTTCAGCAAAACTGCTCCAAGCTCCACAGCAATGATCTTTAGGCATTCAATGATCTTCCCAGCCAAAAGTTCCAAAGGCCTCCACAATCCTTCCCCAAACTACCAAGGTCAGGTCTGTCACATCAATACCCCACTCCCGGTACCAATTTCTGTCCTAGTTTGTCTTCCATTGCTGTGACAAAACACTGACTGACACCAAATTGGGGAGGAAAGGGTTTATTCAACTTACATCTCCCGGGTCACAGTTCATCAGTCCCTAAGGCAGGAACTCAGGGCAGGAACCTGGAGGCAGGAGCTGAAGCACAGGCCATGGAGGAGTATTGTTCACTGGCTTGCTCCCCTGGCTCATGCCCAGCCCGCCTTCTTGTACAGTACACAACAACTTGCCCAGGGTGGCACTATTCATTGTGGGCTGGTCCCTCCCACACTGCTCGACCATCAAGACAATACTCCACAGATGTGACCACAGGCCACTCCAATGGAGCCAATTCCCCAATTGAGGCTCCCTCGACCCAGGTGTGTCAAGTTGACACTAAAGCTATCCAGCACATCCCTCTCCTCCCTCTCTTCCTCCTCCTCCTTCCTTCTCTTCCTTCTCTTCCTTCTCTTCCCTCTCCTCTTCCTCCTCCTCCCTCTCCTCTTCCTCCTCCTCCCTCTCCTCCTCCTCCTTCTCCCTCTCCTCCTCCTCCTTCTCCTCCTCCTCCCCGCTCCTCCTACCCCTCCTCTTCCCCCTCCTCCATGTGTGTGCACATGCACATGTGGAGGCCAGAGGACAAGCTCTGTTACTGTTTCTCAGGTGCTGTCCACCTTTCCTACTCATGGGGTAGACTAGGCTGCTTAGTTCATGAGTCCCAGAGATCTGCCGGTCTTCTCCTGTGGAATGCCAAGCGCATGCCACCATGTTCATTTGTTTCTTTTAAATTCTGGCTGGGGGAATCAGATTCATGTCTTTGTGCTTGCAAGGTAAGACCTTTACCAACGAGGCCCTCCCCCAGTCCTCATTGTTGCAGTGCTACTCCTTTAGTACGTTTCTCCACTTCACAGATGGAGAAGCTGAGGCTTGGAGAAGCTGAGGTAGCTTGCCTGCAGACCTTGACTGGTAATGACCCAGCAAAACAGCTCAGCAGCATTTGAGGCAGTCACTTAGAAGTTTTCACTCTAAGGAAGCATTCAGGTTACAGTTTTATCTGAAGGTATGTCAAGGAGCTGACCTTGAACACTGTGCTAAACGTTGCAACTCCAGCTGCCTGCTCCTGCTGGCCATTGTTTTTGGCAAAGCAGCCCATGAGGCAGGTGGTCCTTCCCCTTCTACTTGGAGCATCTTCTGTTTCCAGCACATGGTTCTGTTCCGGAGTATTTCCTGACAGAGCACAGAGTTTTTTTTTTTTTTTTTTGACAAACAACTTTAATATTCTTTGCTCTGTGTGGCTGGCTCTAATAATCCTGCAAGATTACAAGGTCATGGTGAAGATTAAATCGGAGGCATCCAAGGTGGATGTTGACACATCATTATTTAAATCCTTAGCTGCCAAAGGGCTCCTGTCCCTGTGAGCTGTGATTGGCTGTCCAACCGAACACCCTGCATCCCAGGCAGTCGCTGAGGAGGAACTCTGGAGTCCTGAGGGGGAAAAGACCTGGCTTGCTTTGTGTGGCAAGGCCCTCACTTTCTGTGGAAGAAGAGTTGTAGCCTGTGGCCAGAACAGTCTGGGTTCCTCTCTGGTCTCTTGCTGGGGGCTTTCAGCTTTTACTCAGTCTCCATAAATCCTCCCATGATATCTACATTTATAATTTTTTATTTATTCTTTTTTACTTTAGGTATACTTTTAAAAGAAATATATATATAATATCTAGTTTGTTGAAATTTTATAAATATATAGTCTAACATGATCCAGACTAAGATGGGGAGCATTTCTACCTCCCAGAGTCCCTTGTGCCTGTCAGTCAATAATCCCCCAATAACCCCCCTTGTGCCTGTCAGTCAGTAACCCCTTTAGCCCATAGAATGGTAGGATTTCATATGAAAGGAATCAAATGATATGCACTATAACTAAACCTTTTGATCAGAAAAATGCCTGTGAGATTTTATCTATTTTCTGCCCTCTTCTCTCTCTGACATAGAGCCTTGCTCTTCTTGAACTTGGATATGTAGCTCAGGTTAGCCTCAAACTCTTGATCCTCTGTCTCCCGCTTCCCCTGTACTGGGACTAAAGGCATGAATCACCACACTTTCATTACCCACTCATTAGTTGATAGTCATCTAGGTCCTTTCCAGTTTCTGCCTATTAGGAAGAGGGCAGCAACAATCATAGGCGAACAGATGTTTCCGAGGTAGGGTATAGATAGAGTGTTATGGATGGATCAAATGGTAGATTGGTTTCAAGCTTTTTGGGGAGTAGGCACACCTGCTTTCCAAGGTGGCCATACAGTTTGCCCTGCTGCATTTTCTTGGTGAATGATGGCAGTAACCACTTTTACTTCTCTGCTTCCTGATCATCTACAAGCCTTCTACTTTTCTGAAGTAGCTGTCTATATATTTTGAACATTGGCAGTATTTGATTTCATCAACAGGATGGATAAATAAAAATGTCAATAGAGGATGAGTTGTAGAATACAGATAAAACAAGAGCTAAAATAGAACCATGGGATCCAGGTATGGTGGCACATGCCTTTAATCCTAGTACTTGGGAGGCAGAGGTGCAGGTGGACCTCTGAGTTGGAGGCCAGCCTGGTCTACATAGTGATTTCCAGGCCAGCCAGGGCTACAGAGAGACCCTGTCTCAAAAAAAAAAAAACAAAAACAAAAACAAAAAAAACAACCAAGCTAGAATAAAACAAAACAAAACAAAACGATGGGATGATAATGCCCTTAGAACAGATGTCGTGAGATGAGATGCACCCAGGAGCATGCTAGGCACGGGGCCTAGGATCAAGTAAGACAGCAACAACATCTTTCCTTCTTTCTTTCTTTCTTTCTTTCTTTCTTTCTTTCTTTCTTTCTTTCTTTCTTGATTTTTTTATGTTTAGGAGTTCACATTTTTTCCTTTAATTTTATATTACTCTAATATATGAATACATACCCTCCATACATATACCACAATTACAAAGTCTGAAAATAAGTGGTCAGTTAATTCTAGAGTCCATTAAGGATTTCACATTATAACAGCATAGTTACCTTCAGATAAAAAGAAACATAACATTAACTTTTCTCAGCTTGCCTTTCAACTATGGATTTGGTGCTAGCATCCACAAATGAGGGATACCATTCATTGTTTGTTTTTCTGGGACTGTGTTACTTCACTTAGCATGATATCTTCTAGCTCCATCCATTTACCTGCAAAGTTACTGCTGCATAGAATTCCATTGTGTAGATGTACCACATTTTCTCTATCCACTCATCAGTTGAGGGACACTTGGGTTGCTTCCAGCTCTTTGCTATTGCGAAGAGAGCTGCAATAAACATAGATGTGCATGTATCTCTGCGATAGGAGGAGTCTTGTGAGTATATACCCAGGAGTGGTATGACTGGGTCAGGTGGTAGGCTCATTTTCAGTTTCTTGAGAGTTCTCCACACTGCTTTTCCATAGAGGTTGCATGAGTTTGCATTCTCACCAGCAGTGGATGAGTATTCCCTTTTCCCCACAACTTCTCCAGCATTTGGTATCCTTTGTTTTCTGGATAATAGCTAGTCTTACTGGAGTAAGATGAAATCTTAAGGGGGTTTTAATTTGCATTTCCTTAATTATCAGTGATGTTGAATGCTTTTTAAGATGTTTCTTGGCCATCTTTACTTCTTCATTTGTGAAGTCTCTGTTCAGCTCTTTACCCCATCTTTAAAGTAGGTCATTTGTTTTCTTGCTCCTTTGTTTTTTGAGTAGTTTATAGACTTTGGATGTTAATGTTCTATCAGATGTATCACTGGTGAAGGTTTCCTCCCACTGTGTGGGTTTTCTCTCACTTCACTGATTTTTTTTTTTCTGTACAGAAGCTCTTGAGTTTAATAAGGTCCCATTTGTCAATTGTTGATCTGATTGTTTGCACAGCTGCTGTCTGATTTAGAAAGTCTTTCCCTATGCCTATGTCTTGTAGGTTATTACAAACATTTTCTTCTATCATTTTCAGAGTTTCAGGTTTCACATTGAGGTCTTTGATCCATTTGGAGTTGATTTTTGTACAGGGCAAGAGGTAGAGGTTTAGTTTTATTCTTCTACAAGTGGTGATCCAGTTATGCCAACACCATTTGCTGAAGATGCTATCTTTCTTCCATTGAGTCTTCTCGGCCTGTTTGTTGAATATGAGGTGGCTGAAATTGAATGTGCTCAGGTTTGGATCCTCAATTTTGTTCCATTGATCTACAGGCCTATTTTTTGTGCCAATACCACCAGGCTGTTTTTATGATTATAGCCCTGTAATATAGTTTGAAGTCTGGTATGGCAATCCCCCCCCCACCCCCCCATATTGCTCTTTTTGCCCAGGGTTGCTTTGGCTATCCAGGGTCTTTTGTGAGATTGGGAGGTGCTAGAATACTCAGGAGGTAGAAGGCTAAGTGAAAACAAGATTCCTGGATGCAGCGTCTATGGGGTTGTCATCTGCGATGAGGTGGGACTTTGCTGTGAGGCCGTTGTTTGGGGATCACCCACGCTCCTGTAAGCAACCCCTTACCCCAGTGCAGCCATCGCTTCAGCAAGCTAGGCTTGGTTACTTGTCTGACCTCTGAGCTCTGCCTGGGATGAATTGATGTTTGTTCACATCTCTTCTGGAAAAGTCATACAGGACCCTGCCAGGTTGGCTTAGCTATCTCTGCATCTCTGTGTCAGTTCTCACTGATCTGCCTCAGGACAAGTCTTAGTTATATTACCTGAAGACATCCTGATGAATGTCCTGTCTTTGAGTCTAGAGAATCTGGGGATGGGAGTCTTGGGTGCTTTCTACCTAGAATGTCCCAGTTTTGTATTTATGTACTTTAAATTGTATTTAATTTGTTATTATTATAGGCATATGCATGCACATAATGTGTGTGTGTGTGTGTGTGTGTATGTGTGTGTGAGTGCAAGCCATGATGCCTGTGTGGAGGTCAGAGGACAGCTTTGTGGAGTCAGTTCTCTCCTTCTACCTTTACATGGGGTCTAGGGATCAAACTCAGGGAATCTGGCTTGTGTGGGGAGTACTTTTATCTGCAGAACCATCTCTCCAGCTCCCAGCTTTCTATTTAAACTTGGTCCTGCTCTGTAATCACAGTAGCATGGCATCTTTTGCTAGATGATGGAGAAACCAGATGTTAGACAGCCCAGCAGTGGTGCACTATGGGACACGGAAGGTCTACTCCTCTGTTTAAACAGAAACACTGACAATAACTAGCAAACCATACCTGCTTATATTGCTTTATTGTTGCTATAGCTACTGTAGGTGAAAATCTGCCACTGTAAGCAGGGGATCATCACTTGCTGTCATCTATGAATTGTCATGGCTAGACATAGCAGGTTTTAATATGCTGCTGGTTAGTACGTTTTGAGGGAAAGACGACGGCCATTAGAATGACACATGAAACATTGCTGAGTAGGATGGGGTGAAGCATCCCAGGAAGGTGCCTGCCGACACGTTCCAATGCTGGGCTGCTGTGTGAGCCTGGGGACCACTCACCCCTCTCCACCAGCCCAGCTGACAAGATGGCCATGCACCCTGACATTTTCCTGTGCCTTTTTAAAAAAAAAAATTTAAATTCTGGGGCAGAAGAGTCGATGCTGAGATATTTATGCCCTTTTGATAACTGCTGCTTAAGCTGCTTCTTGACAAATTCTAATTAAGCAAGCATAATAAGTTGCAGAGACACAGTGGCTCTTGGTACCTTTCCTGTGGCATGTCACAGCTGAGAAAACCACATGGCCTAACTCGCAGGAACACTTTCAAGAACTGTGTCTGCGAAGTCACCTTGGCTGTTTTCCCAGATGTGTCTAGGCTAACACCTCCTCATCCCCCCCCCCCGCCCCGCTTTAGTGTAAAACTATTTTTAGGCATCAAATTAATTGTAGGGAAGTTCAGGTTATAAAGGTTCATGTTACCATTCAGGAAACTCTACCCTTGGCTTGAGAATACTCCAAGAGCCAATTAAGTGGCTGGGTGGAATTTGAACTCTGCTCTTTCTGACACTGCACACTCCAGAAACAGTAACAGTAATAAAAGAACAAGCCAAGTGATCTGGTGATGGTATTTTGCATTTGGGTCCCTTGGATGTGAAGAAAAATGTTGGTTACAGTTGCAGTATTTAATAAGCAACTAGACTTGTGGGTTTAGACTGTGAGTGATAGGTCCAGAATAGAAATTTATTGGTTTGCCTATTTTACAGGATGTTTTATGGCTGTAACAGAAATGAAACCAAAACACCCTTGTACAACCTCATTAAATGGCTTAAAAACAACAGGTTGTGGTAAAGGAAGTGCTGATGCAGAATCCCATCCCATTTCCTGTGTGTCTTTTTTTTTTTTAATTTTATTTATTTTTGTATGTACGTGAATGTACTGTCTGCATGTAGGTTTGTGCACCCGTGTCGTGCAATGCTGTGGAGGTCAGAAGAGGGTGTTGGATTCCTCTGGAACTGGAGTTCTCCTGGAAATTGGAGTTTTAGACGGTTCTCGGCTGCCATGTGGATGCTGGGGATCGAACCTGGGTCCTCTGTAAGAGCGGTCGGCGCTCTTAACCGCTAGGCCATCTCTCCAGTCCCCTGTGTGTCTTTAGTTAACCTCACAGACTGTGGACAGACTATGAATTTAGTGGGAGTGATAGGCAACACAGTGGATACAGGATTCCAAGACAGGTCTAGACAGTCTGGGTCCCTCATGGTGCAATCGCAATGCCTCTTCAGTCCTAGGTGACTGTCAAAGCAAGGACAGGCCAGCTGAGTGGGAGAAGCTGTAAAGTTCCATTGGGGAGAGGCAGAGAGAGAGAGAGAGAGAGAGAGAGAGAGAGAGAGAGAGAGAGAGAGAGAGAGAGAGAGAGAACTGTTGCGAGTGCTCTGTTGCCTTTGGAAATCTTCAGGGAAAGATAAAATGGCTACCACGGTGTAATGTGACCTGTGATATTCCTGTGTGTGGCGTTACACAGAAGGAGAGGCTGTTTGAAATAGTGGTGAGAAACCCCGTTTAGGGGAGGAAACTTGAGGTTGAGTAGAGGTGGCTTTGGGTCAAACACTGCATGGGCTGGAAGTGGCTGTCCTAATGCTCCTGAACCTTCATCGGTTCTGCCCTAGATTCAGAGCCAAAGGTCAAAGAGGGGCAATCTTTATGTGTTCCTGTGGGCATATGTGTCAGTGAGTTGAGCTGGGAAGCAAGCCAGTGGTAATGACTCATGACAGTAAGGGACGTGGTGTTGGCTCCACACTAGTCCTTGCTTACAGTCCTGGCCAGTTCTGAGCTGGCTCCCAGACCACGGCCCCATGGAGGTTACTGAGCATCAGCAGGGAATGGTACCTCCCGCCCTCTGAAACGGGCACTTCCCCACGGGGAAATCTCTCCTTTGTTCAACTTTGGAATTGCATGACCCCTTTGGGAGTTGGTAAACTCTTCAAGTACATCTATTTGCAGCTTGCTTGTCCTGGTTGATTTCCAGCTTTGTTTTCCAGCTGTGAAAAACATATGTATGGATGGCAGTAATTGGGAATTTAATAATTTTTTGATGTTTCTTGCAGTGCTTGGGAAATCCACTGAGAACGAGACATATTTTTTTTCAATGTTTCCCTATTCTGTGCTAAAACTCTGCCTGTGCTAAAACTATACATGGCTTTTATTTTTCTCTCATTCTCCCTCTTTTTAAAGTGTTAGGCAGTCTGACTTTGAGAACAAGCTTCTTTTTTGTGTGTGGGGATGAGTATTGGTTCTTTATTTTCTCCTTTTGTTTTTATTGCTGGTAGCATTCTTTATAATTTTTTTCCAGGTCGTTTTCAAACAAAAAAATATGTGAGGAAGAAAACACCAGCATCCGAGCTTCAACCATCTGAGTGTTGTTTCCCCATGAGAATAGCTTTTGTGGCTCTAGCAGATGCTTGAGTTTTTTACTTCATGTTATTTGATTATGGGGTCATCAAAATGACACCAGCACTATTGTACTGATGCCCCAAAGCTTGAGAGTAACAGAGGAGTCTCGAATCATGCAGTTACCACATTCTGGGAGCTCCCACTTCACCTCTGAGGGGAACAGTTCAGCACAGCAGAAAGTTTTGGAAGGAGTGGACGAATTCTCTGACCTTACTGCAGACACATAGCATTGTGCCACCCAGGGATGTAATAAATAGGCTTCGGGGTGGAACAACTCATCTCTATGTCTCCATTTACTTGCCTCTCTCCAACCCAGTCTACAGCATGAACAGTGTGGTAACAAATCTTCATCGTCACCTTGCTGGATTCGGAGTCACCTAGGAGACATACATCTGGGTGTGTCGGGAATGGTGTTTCCAGAATGGTTAACTGAGATGCGATGACCTTGTAGTTAGCTTTATATGGCTGTGATAAAACATTCTGACCAAACTAACTTGGGGAGGAAGTGTTTATTGCATCTTATGCTTCCAAGTGACAGTCTAACATTGAGGGAAGCCAGGGTAAGAACTCAAGGTAAGAATCCAGAAGCAGAAGCTAAACCACAGACCATGGAGGAATGCTGCTTACTGGCTGGCTCTTCTGCCCAGTGCTCAGCCTGATTTCTTACACTTTTCAGGTCTACCTGCCCAGGGGTGGCCTTTCAGACATGTCCTCAGGACAATCCTATAAAGGAAATTACTCAGTCGAGACCTTCTCTTCCTAAGTGTGTCAAGTTGACAACCAAAGCTCACAATGACAATGAACTCTAGGGATCTCAGACTGAATAGGAAGGGGGGAGAAGGAGAAAACATGAACATCAGTGTTCAGTTCATCTCTGTCTGCTTCTTTACTGTGAATGCAGTGTGACCAGGTGCCTCATGTCCTCCCACCACTACTCACCACCATGATGGAGTGTCTTCCCTCAAACAGAAAGCCAAAATAAACCCTTCCCAAGTTGCTTTTGTCAGGCATTTGTCACAGCAATGAGAAAAAGAACTAAACAAGCAGCGAATAGTGTCTGTGAGGTCTGGAGCGAGGGGATTAAGTCATGAGTTATGGTTTCTTTTCTCTTTTTTGAGACAATTTCTCCCTGTAGCCCCAGCTGACCTGGAATTTGCTATGTAGATAAAGCTGGCCTCAGTATTACAGAGATCTGCCTGCTTCTGCCTTCCAAGTGCTGGAATTCAAGACATGTGCCACCATACCTGGCATGGCTTCTTTTTAAGATTTATTTTTATCTTATATGTATGTGTGAGTGCCCACATGGACGTATGTGTACCACATATGTGTCTGGTATCTGCGGAGGACAGAAGAGATTCCCCTGGAGTTGGAGTAACAGGTGGTTATGAGCTGTCTGATGTGGGTTCTAGGAACCCACCCTGGGTCCTCTGCAAGAGCAGCAGGTGCTCTTAATCACTGAGCCATCCCTCTCCAGCCCCTGAGTAATTTTTTAAAATTGTCTTAGAGGAAAGACTACCACAAGTACACTTCTGAGATGATTCCAAATGATTTATGTAGGCAGGTCATGCTTCCTGTGATTGTATCCACAGCCTCTTCCTGTGATTGCTATAAAAGTTGTCTAGGCTAGACTCTTAGGAAAGAAGGGCTGACTACTGCCATGACTCTCTATTTTTCTTACCAATGTTTGTTAGACACTTACTAGATACCAGGCAAGGTATATCTACATTAATCGCTTTAGTTATGCTGAAAGCAATCATTGGATGCATGTAGTCTTGGTGCAGTATAGAAACTGGGGTCAGTGCAGTATAGAAATTGGGGCATCAGGATTCTTTTGCTTTTTGTACTCAGCTGATAAGAGCTAACAATGTGATTGGAAAGGAGCCATCTAGCCTCTAATCCCTCTCTTTAATACCATCCTGTGTTGTCTCCATAAACACATAGGGCCATTGTGTCTGCCCAAGATCACAGAGTTAAAACACCAATGACTAGTCTGTCTTCCTGCTCCAAGGATAGGCCTGTTCAGATGACTTTGGTTAGAGCTTCAGCTGTGATGGTCTTTATACCATGGGAGCCTGGAGAGTAGAATCCTTGATGGTCCCACGGAGAGTGTAATACTGCAATAATTCCTTCACGTTGCCCATAAAACCTCCGTGTTCTGCCACTGTCTGCTCTCCAGCGCTCTCTCTCTTTCTCTCTCTCTCCTCCCCCCCCCCATCTGTCATGGTCTTGCTGTGTATCACAGGCCGCCC